>JAMKQA010052042.1:0-10594 GCA_024699735.1 Posidonia australis
GAGAAGTGGGACGGGAGAAGGAGCGGAGGGTTTTGGGCGGAAATGGCGGGAATGAGGAAATGGAGAGAGCAAGAGCGGAGCGGAGCGAGACCACGACCATACTCACTGCGAGAATTTATAGGGCGCGAGCCGACGCGGGGGCCCATGCTGGGGGCAGGGCCGAGAGGGGGCGGCGGAGGTGGTGGTGAGGGTGCGAAGAGAGGGGGCGGCGGAGGTGGTCGTGAGAGAGGAGAGGAGAGTGAAGAGACGAGAGGGCAGTGGCTAAGAAATAGGGTCGGGTGTTTATAATTTTAGGGTACTATTGCGAGGACTATTGCGAGGACATGTCCTCGTAAAGTCCTCGCTAATATATTGCGAGGAATATTGTGAGGACATGTCCTCGTAAAGTCCTCGCTAATATATTGCGAGGACAAGTCCTCGCAATGTGCTGTTATAAGTCCTCACAAAATCTGATTTTTCTAGTAGTGAATGTAACTCTAAAATAAAATAAGCTACTAAGGCCATGACTATTTTTAATGAATCCTTTGAGGAAACTAGAGAATGAGTTTCATAACAGTCAATGCCCTTCCTTTGTGTGAAACTCATTACCACTAATCTAACCTTGTACCGTTCAATAGATACTTTGAATTCCTTTTGGTCTTACAAACCCATTTACAACCAACTCGTTTCTTTTCTAAAGATAACTAAACGAGTTACCAAACATGAATGTAATCCATAGAGACAAGTTTTTCTTTTTCTTCTTTCCTAGCTTGCAATCAACTATTGGAGTTCACACAATTAACAATTTGTAAAAACATTACTGAATCATCACATCCTTGCATCATGTCTTCACTAGATAAATATACCACGCAATCTAAAGGAGTAGTTGATTTCTTTTGTCTGTTAGATCTTCTCAAATTAGTCTCTTGATCCTCATGTAAAACCTGAACATATGGATCAATAACAAGCTCCTCAACTTATTGTTCATGTGGTTGTTCTTGAGCCAGTGTTATTATCTCTGAAGTATTGTTCATTAGAATCATAAGTGACAAATATACCTCAAACTCTTGAATACAATAGACATTATTGTCTTTAGAAATTTGACTAGGAATAATAACATCTTCCTAAGATTCCTCAAAAACATAATCCTTAAGGATACTCCCACTAACACAATTATCCTCTAAGAAAACAACTCTATCAATTTTAACTATTCTTGTAGTATGTGTTGGACAATAAACTCTATAGCCTCTCGACCTCTTTGGGTAACTAACGAAGTATCCACTGATTATCCTTGAATCCAATGATTACTCATGTAGGTATAAATTTTAGCTTCAATAGACTATCCCTAAATGTACATGTAACCTAAATAGGGTTTCTTATTTGTCCATAACTCATAAGGAGTTTTTTTAAAGATTTAGTAGGAATTCTATTTATAATATGCATTAGTGTCTTTAAAGCTTCACCCCACATTGACACTTTTGAAATCAAGTAACTCATCATAGTCCTAACCATTTCCTTAAGCATTCTGTTTCGTTTTTCAACAACTTCGTTCATGTTAGGTATTTTCAACAACTCCATTCGTTTTTCAGCTATTTCGTTTTTCAACAATTCCATTCATGTTAGGTATAGTACTGAAGTACTATACCATTTTTCTTAAGAAACTGCACAAATGGTTCTAGCAATTGTTCTATCTCGGTGTGTCCGCTATAAAACTTGCTACCTCTATCTAATCTGGCTATCTTGATAGGTTTTCCTAATTTTTTTCTACCTCAAATATGAAATCCTTAAAAACATAACGGACTTCAAATTTTTAATAAATGAGGTAAAGATACATATACCTAAAATAGTTATCGATAAAAGTAAAAAAGTATTGTTGGCTTGTAAAACATGAGCTAAAGGGTTTACAAGCGTTAGTATGAATTAAAGCTAAAGTAGCTTGACATTTTGTGACACGTTTCCTATATGTGTTGGTTGTTTTGGACTTTATACAATCAACACAAGTTTCAAAATCAGTAAAGTTTTATAATCCTAAAAGACCATCTTTCACCAATCTTTCCACCCTCTTCTCAGAAATATGTTACAATCTTCTATGCCATAAAATACTTGAAGTATCACTTACCCTATTCCTCTTAGTAGTACAAATTAGAGATATTACAAATTCAGCACTAGAAGAGACATTCAATTTAAATAATCTATCAATAATAGCTATAGCAATGGGAACATTTTCCTTTATTAATGACATTCTAGAAGCTGTTATCCTCCAAATTTCCTTAATAATTTAAAACAAATTAAATTACAGAAAATTAAAAGCTAAATAGAACTATCAACTACTAGGAACGTATGTGTGTGACTACAAGACTCTGAACTATATGCACTATGTTAAACCCATCTACATGTCTACACTTGCACTCAAAAACCACAATAAACAAGCGTGAGTAACAAAAGTCACCCAACACGCACCTCACGAAAATGACGAAAAACTAAACTATATTAATTTTCTTTTAAGTTCATTTTGCAATCATTTTCTCTAAAAATCTCACAAACAAGGCTCACAAGGTTGAAAACCACAGCAAACGCGGCTGACACCGGCTAAAACAGCACACAGGGCTCTACTAGCCCAAAACCACAAATAAGGCCCTCAATTGCCAAAACCACACACAGTGAGTTGGGAAGCCCGGCGTTAGGCAACCAACTCTAGCCACAAGCAATCTAACGAAGCATGACCAATGGTGTCTACATTGCCACGGTGACGGCCATCTTGTGCAGGAGCGTTCACCATCTTGCGATTCTCCTACCTGGAGAACCTTCACAGAGCCAATCCCTCTCTAGGAAGGCAGTCTTGTCTCCTAGGACGCTATCAGCTACGGGGCACGTGTCCCACCAGCACTGGCCACTACAGGATACGCCTCCTCACAACGTCCTCCACACAGTGCTTAAGAGGGAGTGTCATACCTCCACACCCGGCATGACCCAAGTCTTAGTTCTTACAGTGACAGTAGGAGTATTATACCTCCCCACCATGCCACAAGACACCTCAACATACGGACCACAAACCTAGCCTTGAGACGACAGTCAGAGAATCTCATACCTCCAAGACCCGACAACCCTCAGCCTCAGGTATTTCAGCCCTGACCTCAACTAGGGAGATGCGTTCGACCACACGAGAATTTCGTCACATTCCCTAGTCCTAACGGTACAATCCCACAGTGTCTCAGTCTGCACACAGAAAACTAGGAAAACCATTTTCCAAAACAGGTCAACTCATCTCTTTTAAAAACACTTTTCAAATCATTTTATATCTTTGAAAACTTTTTCAAAAACCTCGGTAAAACAACACATCAGGTGTCCCATGAGACGACCACTGACGACCCACAATCCCATCTCAAATGGACAAAACAAACCAATTCAAAAAATCCTCAGAAATCATATTTATAAAATAGTTGGGGCCCTAATTTGGCATATCGAAAAGGAAATCGACATATCGAAAATCTCTAGATCGGAAGACCGATTAGGATCGGTCAACCGAAACAGGTCAACAATCAACACTCATGGCCAAATCGACAAACCGAAAAGTGGTTTGGTCGACCAAAATCTTCTGATTCGGTCGATCGTCTAAAATCGAACGACCGAAGTTTGATCAGAGGACCAAAACTGACAAAAAACAACATACCAAAATGATTCAGTATGTCATTTTCTACGAATCCAGAAAACGGCTCGAAGCTCCAACCTTTGAAATCGCCTAAAATGAGACCTTAGGGTGGACTCCCAAAACAAGCACCAAAAATTCCACATAAAACATAAGATGTAGACCCTCGAGTCTACTCCAAATCTACATAAACAAAACTAAAATCCATCTATCACAGAGTAAGATATAAATTAGCAAAGACATAGGGGTCAAAAGGACCTAAACCACAATAACCACCATAAAACGCCATAAGTACCTCCAAAAATTTCCATAAATTCACAATAAATTTCAGGAATGTAAATTTACCTAGATTTCATGTATTCCTATCATTTTCTACTAATTTCATGCTTTCTACACTTTGGTTTGGAGGTACGTACCTGTAGACACCCTGATTTTGAGGTAACCCGGAGATGAGTATCCTTATGTTGGTTTGGATGTGATCAACCCTTAAACCAAGCCCCAAACCTATTAGCAAGCCAGAGTCCAGAATTATGTGAGCTGAGTTGGCGCACCAACCAGGCGCACCTTGTAGGCGCACCAAGCAGGCGCACATCACTGGCTCACCAAGTAAGCGCACATCACTGGCTCACCAAGCAAGCGCCCAGCTGCGACTGCTGACCTTCCATCTTCCGGACTGTTACTCTTGCAAACGAATGTGCCAACGAATATTCGAGGCTTTTCGTTTGCAAGTCCCTTTGTTTCTCATGAGTAACCTCTCTTTTGATCCCTATAAAAGGACCCCCATAGTAGCCATTTCAAGACACCTTTTTTTGGGAGAAAACTCTGGTGCTGAAATCTGAGAAACAGATCTACACTAAAGCAAGTTTTTGTAAGAGCTTCTCCTTCTACCCAACAACCAATATTTGTTTTCTGGAGCTCTTCCACGCGTCCTAGAACATCCTTGGCCCTTCCAAAGCAACAAGGATCATCTTATTTCTGGTATTTCAAGAAGGAAACATCATAAGAGGTAGGCTTTCTACCACCTCCTTTTCCTTTAAATGTCATTTCTTAAAATGTGATAGAACATGCTTTAAAGTTCATAATATATGATGTTTTTTCGCTGTATGATCCATGGAATCTGTTTTAAACATATTTTGCTAGTCTCATGCTAAATAATCTCCATGTTATCATCTTTTTATCTAGCATAAGCTTGCATATCCTTTATCATTTTTTCTTTGCATAATATGTTGTCATGCACCCATATGCTCTCATATGCTTTCATATGCCATGATTAACACACATCATGTTCTTGGCATGTTGCATGTTATCATTCATGCATAAACCATTAATATGCTTTATTCTTTAATGCATGATTTATATGATGTTTCTTATCCCATTGCACTCACATCATGTTTCCAGTATTTAGCCATGACATCTGCATCATACTGTTTGCATATATCATTGTAGCCTCTGTTCAGTTCTGGGTTGGGTTATGGATCAGTAACAGTCTGAACCAGAACTGCCTGGGGCGCACCATTCTGGCGCACCTAACCAGAGCACCAGCTTGGCACATGCCTCTGCTGCACAGATTGGTCAGAGGGCATTTGGCATGCCTGTTTTCATGTTTTCTCCAGATGATTTCCACTGCGATTTCTGTTTTCAGTGATTCTCTGATATTCCATGATTATGCCCAATCGCATTTTATTACGGATTTATGGGTTTTGCTCTATTTTCCCTATCCGTTCGATCTATCCACGCCCCTAGTAGGCTGTATTTTGTACACTTTATCCTACCCAGAAAGCTTGTGCTCCAGTCCATAACCCAGAGGCCGGAATGATCTTGTTTTCCTCATCTAGTTGCATTTAGGGTAGCTTTGTGTGAGGCTATAAGCCCTTGAGCACAGGGTTCGCCAACACTTGCATTTGCATCATTATTTGTTTTCCTTGAGTTTTCATCGTTTTCCCGAATGCATTTTCAGAGGTTTCATGCTTTCCTGAATGCATCTTTGTTGAGATTTGACATTTCATATCTACTCTGTTTTAACTCTGCACTTTTCTGGCCCACCTAGGCGCACATAGGTGGCGCACCAGATTGACTCACCAATCTGGCGCACCAGTCCAGCACACTGCCCTGTTTTCTGCATACAACATGCTTTTGCATATGTCCAGACATTACCTAAGTTGTCAGTGTTGGTAGTAGACACATGTCGAATCTGGACAAAGCACATTAGCAAGCCATAAAACTAATTTTGAGGCACCTACGAGGTACTATTAGTGTTTATTTAGAGTTTGAGAGAAGTAAAGATTGTTTAAGTAGCTATGTTGATGTAGACTATGCTAATAATTGTGATAAGAGAAGATCTATGACAAGTTACATATTTTCTGTTGGCAGATGCGTAGTTAGTTAAAAGACTACATTATAACATACGGTGTCACTATCTACTACAGAAGTAGAATACATGACAATAGCAGAAGGGATTAAAGAGAAAATCTGATTGACAGGTTTATTTGCAAAGCTTAGTCCTGGTCAAAAGATGATTATTATTCATTGTAATAATCAAAGCACTATTGTCTTGATAAAAGATCAATGCATCACAAGAGGACAAAGCATATTGATATCAGATATCACTTCATACATGAAGAGATTGTACAAGGAGACATTGTTGTGATGAAAATTAGCATAGCAAATAATCAGACCGATATGATAGCAAAACCTATTCCTTTGTCTAAGTTCAAAGACTATGCGAACTTGATTGGCTTGTGTAGTATATGATGTAATCTATCTGGTGGAAAGAGATGAAGATTGATCATCGTCATGATGTAAGAGATGAAATTTCAAGTTAAGGAAGGGATTTGTTAAATATGTTTTGAAACTACTAGCAGATGTCTATGTGGACATTCTTTACGAAGGTTTGCTAACTTACTGGATCAATGCTGGAGATTGGCACATGTCTTCTTCGAGAAAGTTTTTGTTATATATGAACCTTTTTCTTCCATATAAATATATTGTAATGCCCTCAATTCCCATAATAATTTAAATTACAGGAAATTAAAAGCCAAACAGTAATATCAATAACCGGGAACTTGTGTGTGCGTCTACGAGACTTCGGATTATGTGCACTATGCTAAAATCCATATGCTTGCCTGCACTTGCAATTCCAAACCACAGAGAACAGGCATAAGTGACAAAAGTCACTTAGCACACACTCTACAAAAACAGCGAAAAACAAAACCATATCAAATTTTCTTTAAAAACATTTCGCAAATCATTTTCTCTAAAACCACCAAAACCCTCAAAGCAAAACCTCACTAGGCCCAAAATACACAAAAACATGGCCTGCACCAGCCAAAATCACACACAGTGAGTCGAGAAGCCCGACGCCAAGCAACCAACTCTGGCCACAAGAAGCCACCGAAGTGCACTACACTATTACAGTGAAACCATCCTGTGCAGGAGCGACCACCGTCCCACGATTCTCCCACCTGGAGAACCCTTACAAAGCCAACCCCTCTTTGGGAAGGCAGTTCTGTCTCTCAGAGTGCTACCAGTTACGAGGCATGTGTCCCACCTGCTCTAGCCACCACAGGATACGCCTTCTCACGGTGTCCTCCAAATGGTACTCAGGAGGAAATGTCATACCTCCACACCCGACAACACCCGAGCCTCGATGTTCATAGCAACAGTAGGAGTATCATACCTCCCTGTTATGTCATAAAACACCTCAACTCGTGAACCTCAACTTCGGTCCTGTGAATGACAGTCAAGGAGTATCCTACCTCCTAGACCCGACAAACACTCGCCTCGGTCTCTCGGCCCCCGACCTCAACCAAGGAAACGCGCCTGACCATCTAAGAATGTCGTCACATTTCTTTGTCCCGACAAGACGAACCCACAATGTCTCGACCCACACACAGAAAACCAGGAAAACCATTTTCCAAAATGGGCCAACTCATTTCTTTAAAAACCATTTTCAAATTATTTTATATCTTTAGAAAGTCATACAAAAACCTCGACAAAAATGACACATTAGGTATCCCACAAGACCCCCTATTGATGGCCCACGATCCCATCACAATTAGGTAAAGTAAATTGATCCAGAAAAACCTCAGAAATCCATCTTTCATAAGGGCAGTGAGGGCCTAAATCGACAGACCATTTTTGAAAAACAAAATACTGAAATTCCTTGGTTCGGTCGACCGAAAAGGATTGATAGTCCAAACTAGGTATAGGTCAACACTCGAGGTATAGAACGGCATACCGAAAACCAGATCGATCAACCAAAAATCCCTGTTTTGGAAGTCCAATTTGGTTCGATTGACTGAACCAACACCAGGAGGACCAAAATTGACTGAAAAAACACCATACCGAACTAGTTCAGTATACCGTTTTCTGCGAGAACAGAAAACGGTCCCCAGCCACAAGCCCGCAAAATCGTCCAGAATGGGACCAAGGGGTGGACCCCTAAAACAAACACCACAAAATCCAACTAGAACATATGTTATAGACCCTCAAGTCTACTCCAAATCCACACAATCAAAACCAAAATTCATTCATCATGCAAAGAGAAATAAATTCGAGAAATCATAAGTGTCGTAAATGATCCAAAAACACACAACGCCATTAATGACCATAAAGACCACTATAAATTACCATAAATTCACAATAAATTCTAGAAATATAAATTTACCTAGATTTCATGCATTCCTACCATTTTCTACCATTTCCATGCTCTTTACAACACAGGAGTGAGGTGCGTACCTGCAAACGCGACCTCTGGCGAACCACGCCAACTCCAGCCAACCTCCGGCGACACCAGGTGTCCACGGTCAATTAACTGATACACAATAAATAAAGCGTATGTGTCTATCTCTTGAGCAGTCCACATGCATTCAATCCGACCCATGTTCCTTGCACGGTCCCTCTCCCCAGGCATCCCAAAACAGAACGAATTCTGTGGTCAAAGCAAGAAAAATCAAAACAGAAAGATGGGAAGAAAGCAGGAACATAAGGAGGTCATGCAATTACCTAATTAAGGCATGGATGGAGAAAAGACTGGAGCATACAGATGTTTCTGTTTGTGACATGTAGTTATCACGGCAACAGCATTGACTAGAGTCAACGGAGAGCTGCAGCCCTCAGGAACAGAAGCACTTGCATGCAGCTCACGCTTGCTGTGTGACACGCACTTCAGACTTGCCATTCCTTGGTTAACTTCAAACTTATTTGCTTGGTTCTTTTCTTGCTTGGTAGTCATCAAGGATAGTCATCTTGTCATGTCTATTAAGAAATCTCTATATCTTATAGGAAAATATAATTTCCAATGCTACAGTAATTATCATCATTTTGTCATCAAAGACAAATCACATCAAGTTGTGACATCTTAGATTGAAGCATATGAGTGAAAAAGGTATAATTATTATTATCAGAAGAAGACTTATTGATAGTCAGAATGCAAGTAAATTGGATTTTTGCGAGCATTGCATTTTTGACAAGCAAAAACATGTTAGTTTTGGTGTAACTAAACATAGAACCAACAACATGTTGAATTACATTCATTCTGATTTGTAGGATCTTTTTCAAATTCTATCCAAAGATGATGCAAGATACATATTAATCTTCGTTAATGACTGTTTTAAGATGGTGTGGATTTGTACTATTAAATATAATGATGAAGTATTGAAGCATTTCTAGAAATTGAAGACCCTTGTTGAGAAGCAAACGAAGAGAAAAATAAAGATACTAACGACCAACAATGGGTTGGATTTCTACTCTACAGCGTTTATTGAGTTTTGAAAGAATGAAGATATTGTTAGACACTGAACTACGAGGTACACACTACAACAGAATGAAATTGTAAAGCGCATGGATAGAACATTACTAGAAAGAGCTCGGTATATGTTGTTAAATGCTGATTTGTAAAAAGACTTTTGGATAGAAGCAGTTACTACATTAGCATATTGTAACATCTATGCCTGGATTTTTTCTCCATTAATTTTAAACCATGGAATTTCTTGTGATTATTTGTGTATGGTTTATTACAAATTCAGTTGTGTGTTGATTGTGGTTGCTTCTCTGTGTTCTGTGCCTTGGTTTCTCCCCTGTGGTGTATTTTCTGTGGTCAGTGGGTCGGTCCTGCTGTGGGACCCACTTGGGCTTGGCCTTTGACTCAGTCAAAAGCCATTTATCCTGCGGTGCAGGGCATTTTTTTGGCCCGTTCTCCTTCCACGCCCGTGAGCTCCCGTTTTCTTTCATCCCGTGAGCTAGCAGGGGAGGGGCTGCCGATCCGTCCCCTCCGTTCAGCTACGCGTAGCTGGGGAAGACGCCAGCGGGATTCCGAGGAGGCAGCCTTGTGGAGGGCTTAATAAGGGCGTGCTCGGTCGGGGGAGAGGCAGGAGGAGCTGTGGCAGTGCGGGTGCTGCGTGCGGGAGGCAGTGCAGGTGCTGCGGCTTCGCGCGGCTGAGGAGGCTGCGTGCGGGAGGCAGTGCGAGAGCTGCGGTTTCGCGCGGCTGAGGAGGCTGCGTGCGGGAGGCAGTGCGGGTGCTGCAGCTTCGCACGACTGAGGAGGCTGCGTGCGGGAGGCAGTGCGGGTGCTGCGGTTTCGTGCGGCTGAGGAGGCTGCGTGCGGGAGGCAGTGCGGGTGCTGCGGTTTCGTGCGGCTGAGGAGGCTGCGTGCGGGAGGCAGTGCGGGTGCTGCGACTTCGCGCGGCTGAGGAGGCTGCGTGCGGGAGGCAGTGCAGGTGCTGCGGCTGAGGAGGCTGCGTACGGGAGGCAGTGAGGGTGCTGCGGCTGAGGGGGGGTTGCGCGCATGGGGAGCTGGCCTGTGTCGTGAACCGCCGGTGTGTGGGCGCACGGGACTCGCCGGAGCTGGCCAGGTACGCGTCCCGCACCTTCTGTTTCTCTGTTCTCTGGTTGCAGCACATGCTAAAGTAGGGCAAATGTGTGGAAAAGCATGGAAAATGCATGAAAAATTATGATAAAATGTGGAAATGA
>JAMKQA010052043.1:0-18264 GCA_024699735.1 Posidonia australis
TTACCCATCCTCTGGTTAGCAGACATCCAGCCTTCCTATCTGCATCTCATGCATGCATTCATCCTTTTGTGGTTTTCCTCGTCTTTCCCTTAAAAGACTAGGTAGCGACTCCATTTTCTTTTCTTCTTCTTTTATCCTATCCTTGCGCCTTCGCCATCCATTGGCATGGCTGTGATCCCTTTCCCGCCTCCCTCCGGGTCCGGCATGGTCACACCTAGTATACGGAACATCAATCTTAGCTTTAGCTAACAACAGACATCTAGCATGCCCACAAGTGCAATACCTAGCAAGCACACAGTATTCAGCAAGCACTCAGCACCCAACATCAGACATTTCAACCCTCAACAAACAGCGTATGGCCTCAACTTCAACTAGCACTCAGCATTAAGCATCCAAATGCCCCTACGAACATCAAACCACACACCAACAACTGTTCAGGGAGCAAGATCCACACCTGGCAAACTCTATTTGGCTAGCCCAACTTGTTGAGCCCCCTGCATCCCTCTATCCTTTGTCCTCCAGCATCTCTCTGTGACAGCTTTCCTTAATACTAGGGGCATATTTTTTATCCTAGTATCTCTGGACTTGCCCTCATCCTTGTTTAGACATCTGCGACTCCTTGATATCAGGAACATGTCAGTTGCCTTTTTGGTATCATCCTCTTGAAGCCAAGCGCATGTCAATTGTCTTTTGGTATCATCTTTTTGGTGCCAGGGACATGTTAGTCGTCCTTTAGTGTTCCACCTATTTTTGCTCAATTGTATTGCCACCGACTACTCCTCGGTAGGCAAATTTGCCCTCTCAACTTTTGAATTGACAGCGACTACATCTCAGTGGATTAGTTCGTTTACCCAACTTTTGAATTATCATTGATGGCATCTCGGTTGACAAATTCAATTTTATTTTGCACGAGTTTGCTCTAGACGAACGAAGTCCTGCTTGTCTTGGGTTTTCAAACTGGATGAATGAGATCCAACCTATCATCCCTTATGTGACTTCACTTCGAATGGACGAAGCCCAACTTTTCCTAGAATCTTGTACCAAACTGACGAGATCCTATCCAGCTCTCGAATTGTCATTGACTGCATCACAGTTGACGAGTTCATCTATCCAGCTATTGTGCAACTTTGCTTTGGATAGACGAAGCCCTGCTTGTCCTAGAATCTCGTACTAAACAGATGAGATCCAACTTATCCAACTCTTGTGTGACTTTGCTTTGGACGGACAAAGCCTCGCTTTTCTTGGAATCTCGTACCAGATGGACGAGATCCTATCTAGGCCTCGAATTGTCATCGATTGCATCACAGTTGATGAGTTCATCAATCCAGCTATTGCATGACTTTGCTCTGGATAGACGAAGCCTTGCTTTTCCTGGAATCTTGTACCAGACGGACAAGATCCAACTTATCTAGCTTTTGCGTGACTTCGCTTTGCATAGACAAAGCCCTACTTTTCCAAGAATCTCATACCGGACAAACATGATCCTATCTAGCTCTCGAACTATCACTGATTGCATCTCGGTTGATGAGTTTGTCTATTCAGCTTCTGCATGACATCGCTCTAGATGGACGAAGTCTCGATTGTCCTGGAATCTTGTACTAGATAGACGAGATCTAGCTTATCCAGCTCTTGCACGACTTCGCTTTAGATGGACGAAGCCTCGATTTTCCTAGAATCTCATACCGGATGGACGAGAACCTATCTTGCTCTCAAACTGTCACCAACTGCATCTCAATTGACGAGTTTGTCTATCTAGCTTTTGCAGGACTTCACTACAAATGGATGAAGCCTCACGTTTCCTGGAATCTTGTGTTAGATGGACAAGATCCAACTTATCTAGCTCTTGTGCGACTTCGCTTCGGACGGATGAAGTTTCGCTTTTCCTAGAATCTTGTACCAGACAAACGAGATCCAATTTATCTAGCTTTTGCGTGACTTCACTCTAGACAGACAAAGCCCCACCTTCTTTGGATTTTTGTACTGGATGAATGAGATCCAGTTTATCCAACCCTTGCATAACTTTACTCTTGATAGAGGAAGTCCTGCTTTTCATGGAATCTCGTATCAGACGAACGATATCCATTTTATCTAGCTTTTGCACAACTTTGCTCTGGAAGGATGAAATCTCATATTAGACAAATGAGGTCCAGTTTATTTAGATCTTGCGTGACTTCACTCTAGACGGACGAAGCCCGATTTTCTCTGAAATCTTGTACCAGATGGACAAGATGCAGTTTATCCAACTCTTGCATGACTTCACTTCAGACGAATGAAACCTTGCTTTTCTTGGAATCTCATACAGAACGGATGAGATCCAGTTTATCCAACTCCTGCGTGACTTCACTTTAGATAGACGAAGCCCACTTTCTCTGGAATCTCGTATCGGGCGAATGAGATCCAGTTTATCCAATTCTTGCGCAACATCGCTCCAAACAGCCAAAGCCCCACTTTCTTTGGATTTTTATACTAGATGGATGAGATCCAGTTTATCCAGTCCTCTACAAGTTGTCATCGACTGCATCTTGATCAACAAGTTCATTCATCCTACTTTTGTGAACTATTGCCGACCGCATCTTGGATGATACCGTCATCCGAGATGCATCCCAACTTCGCTCACTGGCATTGGTTGCATCCCAACTAGTAGATTTGCGTGCCTCGCTTCTTATCTATTTTTGGGATGATATCCCAATCTGGGTAACACCGTCATCTATTCAAACGACATCCATCAAATGTCTTTGTCCAGTTGGCAAGATCGATATCTTGCCATTTCGGACTGATATCCCAAACTATTTGGTTGATAGGTCTATCAGCCTATCATGCCCCCTCTATCATGCGATGAGCCTTATAGTCTTGTTTAGGCATCCCTTGATGCAAGTCTAATAGCTTGTCATGCCTCCTCTTGGGTTGATTGTTTGCCAACATGTTGCCTGACATTAGCATGTGCTACATCAACATTTCATGCGTCATGCATCATGTGTATCACTACATCATCACATTGCATTGCATGCATCATTTCATTGCAATCATTGCATTGCATCACATTGTGGCGTCGTATTACACTACATCACATCATTGCACGCAACACTCAGGTCGCATCACACTGCATAGCATTTGCATGGCCTTGCCTCACATCTATGCCAGGCACGTCATTCCAACTTCCTTATGTTTTTCTCCCTTCTATGTGATTTCTCTTTGGACATATGAAGTCCCACTCGTCTTGGACTCTCGTACTGGATGAACAAGATCCAATGTGCCCTTCTCATGCGACTTCACTTTGGACGGATGAAGTTCCACTTGTCCTAGATTCTCGTACCGGACAGACAAAATCCAATGTGCCCTTCTCGTGTGACTGCGTTCTGGACAAACAAAGTTTTGCTTGTCTTGGATACTTATATCGGACAGACAAGACCCAATTTGGCATCAACATCAATCTCAACATTTGCATCATGCATGGGCCACGAGTTAGGACTTTTGGTGCATTCACTGAATAAACGACTCAAGGCCAATAGCAAAAACCATCCTCCTATAGACTCAGGAGTGGTGTCTTGTCAACCTTGAGCATCGATCTTGGTTCCTTTGACCTCGTTTAGAGAGGGGCATCTGTAGAAACCATGATTTTGCAGTCATTTGTTGGTGGACTCTTCGAAAGAAGCACTTTGGTTGCGATGGACTAAACCAAAGCCCTAAAACCCAATCAATACCCCAAAACCCAGAATAACATCCCAAACTAGCCCACCACCATAAGACCACCTCCAAACCTCAAACCCAAGCCCATCAGTGGTTCAAACACCTGGAAAATGGGCCCAAAGTCTAGTAATCGAGCTCTGTAATAGCTCACCCACGTGCAAGCCTTGCATCCAACTGTTGCGTACTAGTACTGCAAGTTGTGTGCATCAATGCCCTGGATCAGTAGCAATGCAGCGTGGTTGATCGGTCCATTCACCTCATGGATCATTGGCTTGGGGCTCCTTATGGGCCTACATGGACTTAGTCATGTACCCTGACGTGCCTTGAACCACCTTACCCTTCTTCCATACAGAAACCCTAATCCAATCCTATTGAACCCATCTCAGCCTTTCAATCCAACCCTATTTGAATCCAACGTCCACCATGAAAACCCTTACCCTATAAATCAACCTCTTCACGTGTGAGAAAGAGGAGGATGATTCAAAAACTCTAGGAGACCAAAACATCCAATCCCAACCTCCCAAAAGCAATCTCGACCTCTAATCCCCAGTATCGTCCTTCTCTGGCCAACCCATGCTGCCCCTTGGCTAAGCCGCATCCTTGGCAATACAACCCTTGCCTCCCATGCACTACTAAACCTCGGCATCGCAAAGACAATCTGGCCCACACTACAAGTATATGCTGAACCTCAGCATCCCAAAGACAATCTAGCGTTATGCAGTTTCTCTATCATTTCCAATGTGTTTTTCAGTCCATTTTTGTGTTGGCCTTCATCGCCATGCATGCGTTGTATGATGAGAACCCATCACTCGTAGGAGGTTATCAACCATTGAGTATGAGACAGGGCTTATCCCTTATATAGACCTTGTGCCTCTGACCCTTGCATGACGTCCTAGAGGTCCCATGGCCTTGGCATGACCCTATTTTGGCTGACCATCTTCGCCACGGTGCGTGAACCGTCAATCGAATGTGAGGGGTAGATGGCCATATGTTTTCGTCTATTTGGTGTCTACATCATCTATCCTGGCATCTCTACTTTTCCTATCATCCCTTCAGCATTTCAAGCCTTACTCGGCTATCTTTGGTCTCTCCTATGGCCGGCCAATGGTTGGATATGCCAGCGACGACCCATGATAGTGGGGAAGGGTGGACATGCATTCCAGGGACATTTGCAATCCATGGAGATGATCCAAGGATTCCCTCGTGCTTCTAGGACCTTTAAATGCCTATTTGAGTCATGGTTCAGTCCGCCATGCACTAAGACATCCACTACCGAAACCTACATGAGCTTGTACCATGTGCCGACATCGTGTGTTGGCCTCGCATGCGCCATGCACAAAAAACTGGGACTACAGTGCATTGGACAAAACTTTCGTCTTCCTGATTTGTTGGTTTTAATCCGATTCGATGGCATTTGTTTTCCTATTTTGCCTGTTTATTTGCATCTGCATAATATCAAACATTGTGCCCATTTGGGCATACATTAAAAAGCATTTATTCTAACATAACATTTCATATCTTATCATCTTCATATAATAATTATTCTCCTCACATGGACATGCCACACACATGAGCGAAAAAGCGTAGAAAGATCGACTCATCGAGCGTACGAAGGTACCTGACACCTTCCCTGTACGTAACTGGAGTCCTTATCCATTTCTCTACCCACAATGACCCTTGTGTTTATCCATTAGCATTGGAGTCATGCATGTTATCTTTTTGCTCGCATGTACGGTGTTTTCTTGTTTGATTTTCCTTGTCTTTCCAATAAATAGACTAGGTGGCGACACCCCTTATCCTTTATCTTTTGTTTTAGTATTTTCGAGTCGAGTGTCTATCCTCAGATTTACCTCTTCACTGTGACCTTATCGGTTTTGCACTATGCTCGTGCAAAGTCTATCGTCGACATGGTCACACCTAGACCTACCACATCCGGCAATAGAAGTCTGTTAACTTGTTCTCAAATCCCTACAACAAGCATAAATAGACATGTCAGAACACAACACATTTGACCAAAAGCAATTTATCACAGTAGAACAGTAGCTTACCTAAGCCCAGTTGTAATATCTATGTCCAGATTATCTAGAATGAATTTAATTAAGTAATGTAATATGGGTAATTAGCTTAATAATGTGATATTGGTGTTGAGCCCTCTCTTTAGTAATACCTCTGGCATTGCCCCTACTGTGTGGTAATTTGGACCCTAGTGTGCCATGTGTGTGTGTGTGTGTGCCACGTGTGCATGTGTGGGACTGTGTGGGGCCATGTTGGCAGCTAAGTCAACTCAACACAGTAACCCGCACAGCCTTCACCGCCTTCTACTGTGCTTGCCACATAGTACTCCACAGCTTTCCGCCATGATGCTCATTGATTCGCCGAGATCTTCGTGGTGTCGTGGACGATGGAAGTCAAGGGGGAGCGATGGACATTTAAGGTAGGAGCGGTGAAGGCTGGAAGGGGAGGAAGAGAGCGAGAGGAGAAGAAGATTTGGGGGCAAACCAGAGAAAAAGAAAGAAATAAGGGGAGAGACATGTGGTGATTGTTGGTGGTGGAAGAGGATCTCCAGAGATCCTGGAAGTTGGAGGAGCACTGAGAGGAAGAGAGGAAGTCATCGAGGAGGAAGGATCGCCGGAGATCGTCTATGGGTACGTGTCTCCTTCTTCATTTCCTCTTTTATATTTTAGACCTCCATCTTGAAATTATGCCATGAATTAGTATGGAATACATGAAAATGGATAGATTTGAGTTGGATGATGAACGTATGGAATCCTAGAGATTTTTCCATGAATTGTGACGAATTGTCGATTTTTGAGAAGCATGCTACAGTATTTCTGAATGAGTCTTCGAGCATGTGGTTTTTGTATCTCGAGATATATGCTATGATTTTTAATAAGACTTGTCCCAAATGAAAGTAGACTAGGCATGCTAGAACATATGTTTTATGTGAAATTTATGGTTCACCGGAAGGGGTTCTATTGGAGGTCCCATTTCTGGCAAACAAGTGAGCAGGGTCTGGGGAGAAGCGTGCTGAAAACTAGGAATTTAGTATACAGAATAAAATCGGTATGTCGTTCTTCTGTCAGTTTTCAGTTCAGAGCCCTGTTTTGGTAGACCGAAATGTTCCAATCTTCCGTTTCAGGGGATTTTGATTGACCAAAATGATTCGATCAACCGAACTAGGAAAATTCGGACAACCGAAGCGAAAGTTTGATTGACTGATCTGGGCACCTAGGCCCATTTCGGTCTACCAATCTAGTCTGGTATGTCGAACTAGACCCTAAAGCCAAATAAGATAGTTTCTAATGAAGATGTTTTATACATGGATTCTTATGCCTATTTGAGGCATGTTGGCATGATGTTGAGGCAGAGCTATATATAGATAACTTGGAATAAAAGAATGGCTTTACAAAAAGATTTCCATAACAGAAAGAGTTTTTATGAAAAAGAAATTTCAAAGAAAAGATGCATATTTTCAGAATAAGTTTTCTTAGAGTTGGCCCTAGTTAGAAAGACCGGGTGCCTAGAGAAGGTGTAGAATGGGCTAAGTAAGATAACCATAATCTCAAACACTTAGATAGAAAGGGGCGTTGGAAAACGCATCCCCGTGCACAGAGAATAGAGAGAGAGCCTGTTGGCTTAAGATGTCCTGAGGAGCCCAAGAGTGCAGCCTATTGGCCAAGGTAAACGGTGGAATGCTCAGCACGAGGACTTTCACCGTGGAAACGTAGGAGGTTGAGGTTAATGCCCCTCCCTCCGTTTGTGGCCAGATCACTCCTGATCAAGGTGGCACTAGAAAAGAAAAGAGTTTTCAGATTTGAGATTCAGAAATTTGATTTAAGCTAGAATCGAGTTGTGTTTTGACTTTTGGATTTTAGTTAGATTCTAGTTGAGATGAGATCAAGATTTTAGTTAGATTTGGTTTTTAGGCTGGAGTTTAGTCCTAGTAATGTTTTCCAAAAATGCATTAGATTAGCGCATGAGTTTTGGAACAGAAAGAAAAGTTTTAAAAGAGTATGATTTATTGAGTCTTCCCTGAAAACAATTTCCAAAATTTTAATAAGAAATTTTTTCAGAGTTTTTGGTTCCAGTGGGAACCCAGATTGGGATTTTTTTTAGACAAATTTCCAGAAAAGCTTAAGGAAGTTTTTGAAATCTATGAATAAGTTATAAGTGTTTTTTGTTGTGTTTTCTTGGGCACGTACTGGGTAACTTAGAAGTCACTCACACGTGTTTTTACCTCGTTCATTTTCAGGTGCTCAGTTGGGTTGTAGTCTAGTCCGGTGTTCGGAGACAGAAGCCACTAGCCATACACACAAGTTCTCGGTAATTGCAGTTAAATTTCTTTTATTAGTGCATTAACCCTAATATGGTAGCTTAGTTTCTGTAGCGCCCGGTTTGGAAACGTTACACCAATCCTCTGAAAACCACATCTCCTGTTGCTACTCTAGGAGTTCCTCTCTAAATAGATATGGCTTCCCCACATGCTCAAACCAATCAAGGTACTCCTCATAATTGATAGAGCGTAGGGTAAATCTGCTCCTTTGCGTTAGTGTAGCAGTAATGATAGTTTGAGCTGCCGCACGAGAAGTAGCATGCAACTGCATGTCCTTCAGTGGTGGGGTTGGGACGTAGAACTTGTTCACGAACTAGTGGTGAATACAATTGGGCAGATAATAGGCAAACCATTTGAAGTAGTAAAACTTCATTTGCCTCCTCGATAGTGCTCAGGCAAAAGATAAGGGTGCCCAGTCAATCCCTTTATAGCACTTGAATGACTGCAATTCAACGTGAAAATAGAGACAAGCAGTTAAAGCATCAGAGCATTATATTTACATTGGCATATTCAGGAAAAGAAGGAGAAAGACATAATATCAGGCTTACATCATGGATGCTCAACAAATCCAACAAATACTGACATGCCTCATAGCTTTACACTCTCGATGTAGCTTGATGGTCAGGCTAGCACCACTACCGAGGCAAAGGTAGCAACTCAAGATGAAGGCAAAAGAAGTAGTGTCCCTAATTGGAATGCTCCATCCACCAATACTGTCAAAATACAAGAAAACCGGTCAATCAATGCAGATAAGCAAAGAGGAGCAATATGAAGCATTTACAGCACTTACCGTCAGGAGCAAGTATAACCTGATGTATAAGTGTTGGCCCTTCTAGACCACATCGTCCAGCCCATAGAGGAGGTAGGCATAACTCGCACCACCCTAGTCATATCGGCTTAGTTGGTCAACATCAGCTATATACATCGACCACTTTGCTGAAATAATGTAGGTAGATGTATCATAGAAGATCAGGTCGAGCAACTTCAGTAGGAAATGGCAAAGAACAAAGTCAGCTTCCCTCAAGCCAAGAGCTGGATCTGGCCAAAACATGTCCCACTCCCATAGCCAGACAAAGTTGAAGTAGTAGGTCGATTGCGTCAACAGAGGTGGTTCTCGACCCAACAAATAGGAGACCTTTGAGAAGCCTTGAGTCGTCTTCCCAACTATGGGCTCCTCACCAAATGGCAAGCTAGTCAGCAAAGCCTAGTGCTTTGGGAGCACGATCGTCTCTCCAAATGGTAGGTGGAATGTATGCTATGCAAATCAAATAAGTCAGTTTTGCCACAAGAAAGCATTTACCTTGAAATCATCCTGCCCATAGATGTGCCTAGAACTAAGCAGTTACCCGTCAAAGTTCCCAACCTCCTGTAATGCATTAATGTCAATAAAAATTTTATTAGAAACATGAAGAAACAAGAAAAGTGGTAAAGTTTAGTAAGGATCTACCTCCTCAAGGATGACTGGCTCTAGAGTATGAATAGATATTCAGCATGCTCACGAACCATAAACACTCAAACTAGTGCCCCTACTCTAGGTCCATGAGTTAGAGGCCCCATTGCTTGCTTGGGAGCCCGTGCCAGTGAACTTAGAGCCATACTACAGAATTAAAAGTAGCAAATTAGAAACATTTTACAAACAACATGCATGAAACCAACAAGACGCAACAATAGTATCCATATATCACGGAATCTGAATGTACAAACGAGATTTACTCAGCATGCAAGCATAAAGGCAAGAGTTGCAAGCCAATTCAATCACAGACACACACAGTGAAGCTAAAACATCATAGAGGCACAAATAGAATTTCAGAATGGCACATGGGCCGAAAAGTGCAAACAATACATGGCCAACTACAAACTTATAGACAAAACATATGATTTGGCAAAATGCAACTGAATGAAACAAATGTTGTAAAAATAGGATGGCAAATATTCGAGGTACATAAGACTATTTTTTTGCACTTCGGATCTGACACGGCAAGGTTGATGGGTCGTTGGTGGTTGGGGATGTCCATCCATGCCCTTCTTTAGGTCCTTAGCCTATTCCCTAATAAGCCCTACAACTTCCATTACAAAAATTAGAATTCCTTCTCTATCAACCATGACTCCAATCCCACTTTCCATCACTATCACCCTCTGCCCGTAACCTAACATAGCACATCAGAGCTAGCCTTAGGCCGGCTGAGCCTCGTCAATAGTGCCATTCATAGGGCTGGCAATGGGTCAGGTCTGGACCTAGGACCCGTGGGTCTAGACCCATATAGTATGGGTCTGGGTCCTAAAAATGAGACCCATAGACCCATGGACACAGACCCGCTAGACCCATTCATTTACTAGGTCGGGTCTGGGTCTAAAAATACCCAGACTCGTGGATCCGATTTATATATAATATATTATAAGTTAAATATAAAGAATAATGTATAATATTTTGTAACGCCCCGATCCCAGGCACGCTACTAAATCACAGTATCATAAGAAAAATTACACTAATTCTAGAAACATCAAATAACTGTAACTAAGGCTCACCTTCAGGATCTCAATGTGCGGCTAGAAGCTCCGACTCTTGCACCGGAACTCGACTGCAGCGATTTGCACCTAAAAACCAAACAACGCACGCGTGAGTGACATCTAAGTTACCTAGTACACGCCTCAAACACACAAAACCACAAAAAAATCTCTATAAAACCATTAAAACTCCGCTTTTAATTTTCAAAGTTGGTTTTCTTTTTTAAAATCCAGTTTTAAAACACCCTTGTCTTTTCATTTAAACCACATGGGAGTTTGGTCCCAATTCCATACCCTTTTCAAAACTCATCTTTTCATTTCAAAACATTTGGAAACCATTTTCCAAAACATGTCTTTTTTTTTTCAATACTTGGGATTTTTTTCAATACTTGGGATTTCATACCAAAATCACCATCTTTCTCAAAAACTCATCTTTCGTTCTTTTATACTCTCCAAAACCTTTCATATTTTGGAGGAATCACTTTTCTTTTGACCAGAACCAGCCTAAAACACGTTGCCTCTCAGGACTCAAAACCAAAACCTTAAACATTGGCTAGTAACTGGTTAAAACCATAATTCTTATTCATTTCTAGGATTCTAGGACCTTTCATAAGTCCAATCCTAGTCAAACCACATTTCTTTTCATTTCTCAAATCACATTCTTTTCTTATACATTTCCACTTTTCTTTACTAATGTTACCTTGATCAGGGGTAACCAGGCACACAAGTAGTAGGCGAGGACATCATTTCCCCTACTTCCCTGCACTTCCGCGGTGAAATTGTCTATGCGGGACGCCACGACCCTGACCAACCGGCCTCAGTTTCTTTTCATATATGCACGGGGATACGTCTTTGTCTGATGCCCCATCGGTGACCCGAACAACTAGGTACAATGACCCAGGCTCAACCTACACCGTCACGAGTTCGGTGACCCGAACAACTAGGTACTACGACCCAAGCTCAACCTACACCGTCTCAAGCTCGACAACCACAGTCGTGTCTGGCAACTGGTTTCATTGGAGCCTCATACTCCTACCACGTTGTTGACACCAACCCTCGTGGTTCCTTAATACATTATTTAGTTTTCATTTTCAAAACTCTTTAAGCTTTTCTTTTCAAAATCATATCCATTTCATTCTCTCTTTTATTCATTGCAGGAATTTGTTTTCCATGCAACACCTAACCCTCCACTGGGGTCCCAACTCAATTCATTTAAAATCAGGCTTTAAAAGTCATAAATTGGGTCTCATGCCCAAAACCACACACAATCAACCATCTTATTCATTTACAGGGTCTAAAACCCCAAAACGATGCCCAAATCCACTTATTTGGGTTCTATATTCCTCCATGTCATTTGCATGGGGAAAACACCACTAACACATGTTCATTTAAAATCTTTTACTTCCATTATTTGTGCCCATTTAATCACATGGGCCAAGGGATGAAAACGGCAGACCGAATTGGAATTCGGTATACCGAAAATCACTAATTCGGTATACCGAAACCCCCTATTTCGGTCGACCAAAAGATTTTGATTTGCCGAAACCAAGGATCCTAGCTTAATTGGTCAGGATTTTGGCATACCGAATTCCACGCAGACAGGGCACACTCCTGTTTCGGTTGATGAAAATCGCCCGAAGTGGGAGCCTCAATCGGACCTCCCAAACACACATCACAAATTACCATTAAATCATGGGGTGTAGATCCTTGAGTCTACTTCAAAACCCCTCAAACCATTCCTCAATCCATTAACTATGTGATTCATACGAAAATCACAAAGCAGAAGAGCTCAGTTTAACCTACTGTAGCTTACATCCCAAATCTCGTTTAATCCCACAAACTTTCATCCTAACCGCATGATATCTATGTTTTCATGCATTTCAACTCATTCTCATCAATTCCACTATTTTTCTATGATTTCACATGCATTGTATCTCTATTTTCATACATTTAACATGATCTACTAGAAGCATGTAAACGAGCAAGGAGAAGGGCCACGTACCTTGGGTGGCACTCCGACGATCTTCCTCACTCCCCGGCGAGTCTCCTCTCACCCCGGCGAAGCCTCCTCCACCGGCGATCTACACCTCCAACTGCGCGCATGGTTCTTCCTTTCCTTCTCCTCTTTCGATTGCCTTCCCTCTGGTTCACTTGCCTCTACCTCTCTTTATCCTCTCCTCCTCCCGCGTCGCGCCAACCGTCCATCGTGTCTGAAGAGACCGCGAGGCACAGGCTGGCGTCGTTGATGGCACGGGTGTGTGGAAGAAGAGGAAGAAGAAGACGAGGGAAAAGGGTGGAAAGGCATGGCTCGTGAGGGAGAAGGAAAAAGAGGGAAATAAAAGGAAGAAAAGACCAGCACACAAAGCGAGGCGACTGTACATCCTCAAACCGGACTCAACATTGGTTCCAAGTCACAAGCAAGTGCACAGAAAGCCAACCACAAGCTCACACATCCAAGAAACAGTAGATTATACATTAATAAACCATTTATACAATATTACAATTAATTACATGGTTTACAATTAAAATGAATAATCAGGCCTAGATGTCACATCCTACCCCTTAAAAGAATTTCGTCCTCGAAATTCGGCTCTAATAAAATATGTAGGGGTACTGTCTCTGGATGTCCACCTCGCGCTCTCAGGTAGCCTCCTCTGTACCATGGTGTTGCCACTGAACTAACACCAATGGAATCACTTTATTCCTAAGGACTTGCTCTTTTCTGTCCAGTATCTGAACTACATTTTCAACCATAGACAGGTCCTCCTGCAACTCCTCTGACAGCATTGGTATCACCTGGGACGCATCGGCCAAGCACTTCCTCAACATAGATACATGGAAGGTGTTGTGCACACCCGCCAACTCTAGAGGCAGATCTAGTCTGTATGCCACCTCACCAACCCTCTTGGTAATCTGGTTTGGTCCGATATACCATGGGCTCAACTTGCCTCTCTTACTGAACCACATCACACCCTTGGTTGGTGACACCTTCAGGAAATAGAAGTCTCCTACCTCGAATTCTAAAGGTCTCTGCCTCCTATCAGCATAGCTCTTCTGCCAGCTCCGAGCAAACAACAACCTCTTCCTGATCAGATCCACCTTGCCCTCGTATTGCCGTACGATCTCGGGCCCAACTAACTATCTCTCACCCACCTCACTCCAACAAGTGGGTATCCTGCAGGGTTTGCCATACAATGTCTCATATGGTGCCATACCAATACTAGCATGATAACTGTTATTATATGCAAACTCAATTAGAGGTAAGTGATCCACCTGTAGACACCCCAATATGCTTGCAAATGGACCAAACCCTAACAAGATTCTAAGTAAAACTCTAAAAAGTCCTAGAAAATCCTAAAAGTCTAAAAACCCTAAAAAACCAAATAAAACCCTAAAATGCAAAATAGAACCCTAAAAACCCTAGAAACTCTAGGGAAAGTCCTACAAATCCTAGGAAAACCCTAGAAACCCTAAAAAACCCAAAAATGCAAAACTAAATCATAAAACCCTAGAAAAGCCCTAAAACACAAATAAACCTTAAAACCTAGGTTAAACCCTAATTCAAACCTTAAACGCTAGGTTAGGACTTAAATCAAATTCAAAACCCTAATCCAAACCTTAAACCTAGGTCAAATCCTAAGTCAAACCCCAAAGCATAAGTCAAACCCTAAGCCATAAGTCAAGCCCTAAGCCATAAGTCAAACCCCAACAAACTTAACCACTTCCCACCTCTCTCCAACAAACTTAACCACTTCCCACCACTTCTTAACCAACATAACTACTTCCCACTTCTCTCCAACAAACTTAACCACTTCCCATCTCTCTCCAACAAACTTAACCACTTCCCACCACTTTTTAACCAACTTAACCACTTCCCACCTCTCTCCAACAAACTTAACCACTTCCCACCACTTCTTAACCACCTTCCACTCTAACCATAACAACCAGCCAAGCCATTTGGAAGCCTATAAATAGCCCCGTTTGCAAGTGAAAAAGGACTTTTTGGGATTTTGGAAAAATTTGAGAGGAGAGCTCCCTAAGCCTTTTCCTCCCAACCAAAGCAACCAGAGAGTTCTTGGAGCAAGGAGGAAGCTCGTGGAGGTGAGAAACCAGAGTTCTCAGCCATCTCTAGCGAGCTTCGGCGGCCTCCGGCGAGCTTCGACGGCCTCCGGCGAGCTTCGACGACCTCCGACGAGCTCCAACCTTCCACTTCACTGCCAGACCAGGTACGCCCTTCTCAGACATCTATTCACTTCAATTTTAGCTTCCTGGATCTCCCTCTTCCTTTCCTGAGTGATTCCAATCAAGCCAGAGGTCTCCTCTGGTCGAAATTGCGTTTCTAGGCCTCACCGGAGTCATTTTCCGGTGGCCTAGGTGGGAGTGTGAGTCCAGGACTTGACTCTGGCTCCAGAGTGCTCGAACCTCCTTCCCAGACCTCCCTCTTGCTTCTCCACCCATCAAAACCCCGTTCCAATCGCCGTAGAGGCCTCCACCAGAAGATCGCTGGAATCGTGACGTTTCGCTAGAGCCGAAGAAGAGGACTGTTCACAGAGAAGGGACGCATGCCTCCAACCTTACCGTGCCTCTCCGATCATCCAAGATCACTCCACGGAATGCCCCCAACGCACCGGAGCCATCAGAGACAAGCCTCGTGCATTGGATCACTCCAGCAGCCATGCTCACCGGAGAAGACGACAGCGACAGCAGGCACAACCCACATTCACGCGATCATCCTCCTTTTTGGCCCTTGATGGAGGGGAAACGTTCCTTAACGCACCTCCAAGCTTCTTGGAGCCCCGGACCGCAGCATCGTAGCCCCTGGAACACCCTTCTTCTCCAGCGCCATCACTGGAGTGCTCCGACGGCGAGGGGAATGGGTAGCCCACTCCAGTCGTTGAAGCTTCGATCTAGACCACTGGATCATCTTCTCTTCTTCCCTTCTTGCTTCCCATGGGGTCTGATCTTAGATCAGGTCATGGGGTAGCCTTTGAGAGTCCCTCCGGTGGTCATCGACGGTGGAGCTCTGTCGCCGGTGGCTGTCGATTCTTTTCATTTAAATAAAAATAAAAAATAAGTTTTCTTTGATTAAATTTTTGTAACTTTTGTTCTGTTACATTTAGGTCCTTCTGTTCTTACAAGTATGCCCTTTTCTCTTACAATTAGGTCCTCACATTTTTATTAAATCGTTTGAATAAAGTTTGAACTGAAAATATGACAATGTGTCCCCTGAGTTTTCTAAGTAATGTTTTCCAGGCTTAAAAGATTGATAAAAAACCCTAGAGTTTCTTTTCATGCATTTTAATCCACCCTTTTTTGCATAAAACACCCTGAGCTTCATTGAAATTATTCTGAATGCATATTTCTCTAGTTAAATTGCATTTTAGCCCCTAAACTTTTCTGAAATTATTCTGAATGCATATTTCTCTGGTTAAATTGCATTTTAGCCCTTGAACTTTACTGATTTCACACTAAATACATGTTTTCTAGGGTAAAATTACTAAATTACCCTTGAAACTTTCTATTTTCAAACATGGATTCTTTTTCTTGCATATTTTACCCTGAATTTCCATAGAATTGCATTAAATGCATGTTTTGATGGCAAAATTGCATTTTGACCCTTAGGAATCTTCAATATGACCAAAAATGCACAGTTTGCACCTTTGACCCCAGATTTCTTCAAAATTACATGAAATGGATTTTTCTGTGTATTCTTGATGATGTAGCTTCAGAATTTCAGCTTTCATTTAGAATTTGGGTTTTTCGCACAAAGGCCCCTTGAATTTTCATATTTACACTCTCACATGCATTTTGCATATTTTGTTGCACCATTTCATGCAACTTTTCTCGCATTTTCTTCCTCACATTGTGCAAGCATTTTCTAGCTCATTTCAAGCTCGGGTTTTCATCGTTTCCTGGAATTTTTTCGATTTTTGCATTTTTAGATTTGATTTGGCTTTCCATCGCTCGAGGGCGTACATTAACAGGCTTAACAGCATCGACATTGTCCTGAATGAGGATTATTTTCCCTAATTTGATTTTCTTAGATTTATTCAAATTTCCACAGATTTGCGAGACACATTCCGAGAGTTTTATCGATTTTCACGATTTTCCTCATTGCCCACGGGCATACAGTAAAACGGCATTCTCAATGCCTACATTTGTCCCTCGGATTAACTTTTTTCCCTTTATTTCATTACTTCTCTTTGATTTGGCATGTTTTCTAGTCGTCATTAGCATACACATTCAGAATAGGCAAGCACACATCCATTAGACCATTTAGCAAGTAGGAAACCTAGAAAGACCGAGTTCCTCGGTCGCATGGCGGTGCCTAACCCCTTCCCCATGTGTAACAAGAATCCTTACCCTTTCTCTGGCCCGCATTGATTTGTGCATTTCATCCATTAGGCACGGAGCATACATGTTTTCTTCATCTTGTTTTCTTCTTGATTCTCTTTTGTCTTTGGTTTTCCTCGTCTTTCCATTAAAAGACTAGGTGGTGACTCCTTTCCTTATCCATTCTCATCTTTCCTTGGTGTTTCTGAGTCTAGTCTTCTTCTCCGGATTCACCATCTTCGTCTTGACCGTATCGGGACTCCTCGTGTGCTTCCACGCACCAGGTAAGGAGAGTCATGCAGGGTTCTACCAGATGGTCACACCTCCCAGCTACCACCATAGTCCAAGGCGTAGGTCCTCAGCATTTCCTCTAGTGTCTGAATGGTCCTCTCTGTCTAGCCATCCGTCTGGGGGTGAAAGGCCGTACTAAAATTCAACACTGTGCCAAAAGCCTCCGGCAGAGCTCCCCAGAATTTTGATATAAATCTCGTGTCTCTGTCAGACAAAATAGACACTGGGACATCATGCAATCTCACAATCTCAGCCACATACAACTCTGCTAGCTTTGCCAAAGGAAGATTCACTCTCATTGGCAAGAAATGTGCCGATTTCGTAAGGCGATCCACTATCACCCAAACTATATCATTCTTTCTTCGGGTTCGTGGCAAACCCATCACAAAGTTCATCGACACAATTTCCCATTTCCACACTGGAACGTCCAGAGGTTGTAAAGTCCCTCCGGGCTTCTAGTGCTCTATTTTCACCATCTGGCAGGTCACAAACTTCGCCACATACTCAGCAATCTCCCTCTTCATCTCAGGCCACCAAAAGTTCCTCTTCAGGTCTTTATACATCTTGGTGCTTCCTGGATGGATAGTGTATCTGGAGCAGTGAGCTTCATCCAACAAACTGTTCTTAACTTCCTCTATTTGAGGTACATTGTAATGCCCCGATCCCAAGCACGCTACCAAAACACAGTATCAAGCATAATTACACTAATTACAGAAACATCAAATAACAGTAACTAAGACTCACCTTAAGGATCACAATGTGCAGCTAGAAGCTCCAACTCCTGCACCTGAAAACCAAATAACACGCATGAGTGACATCTAAGTCACCCAGTACACGCCCCAAAACATATAAACCACAAAACCTCGGCAAAACCATAAATCTCACTTTTTCAAAACTTGGTTTTCTCTTTTCGAAAATCATCCTTTCGTTTATTAAACAATCACTTGGGAATTCAATCCCAATCCAAACTTTTCAAAAGCCATGTTTCCTTTTTCTTTTCTCAAAATATTTGGAAATTCATTCCAAAACCACTTTTTCTTACAAAACATTCCTTTACATTTCTTTCAAAAACCTTTTGGAATTCATTTTTCCAAAACATTCCCCTTTTCAATATT
>JAMKQA010052044.1:0-13340 GCA_024699735.1 Posidonia australis
GCGCAGGCAGGGTCGCGGGCACTGGGAGCCGCGCAGGTAGGGGTCGCGACAGGGGCGCGAGTTGCAGGGGACGGCCCGGGCTGCAGGGCGGAGCGCGGTCTGCTCGAGACAGCGCGGGCTGCAGGGCTTCTTCCTTTGTCTTCTTCTCTTCCTACGAACAAATACACGGCCAAAGAACCTTCAACAAGTTCTGATACCACTTGTTATGCCCAAAGGGGTCCAAGCACAGCGGATTCAATGGATTTTGGCACGTGTAGAAGGGAAGAACAGAGAACAAAATAACAATCCACACAACAACAAGGTTTTACGTGGTTCCCCAAATGCGGGTACGTCCACTGATGTCTCTCCTTGGCTGCTTACTAACTTCAAATGGTGGAGTACAAAGAGAGGAGGAAGGAGGAACAAAGATGCCGTCTCTAGGGCTTGCAAAGCCTCCACACAAAATCCTCCTGTTGTCTCACAAAAGAGCCAACCCTAATAAGAGCATTGGATGGCCTTATATAGTGGTTAATCATTTATGATAAAAATGACTTTATACAAATATAATATTCAAGACACATTTACAACTGACAAAATATAGATATGGAAGTTTTCTAATCAAATATAATTATTTTTTTTACCATGTTTCCACCGACATGATACTAACATACAGATGTTTTCCCGATACGTGTCTGTTTTTTAATTTATCAAAGTTTAATACGAAATCAACATTAAGAATCATGATTGAGACCCATATTGATTCTGCTGAAATCTGTTTACAGAAGATGAGTAAAGAACATGAGAATTCCCCAAGCTTGTATAAATAACATTAAATCAGAATGTCAACTAAAAGTTCAGAATAAACTATCTTGACATAGGGGAAGTCACTGTCTATGGCAATCGTAGCTGCTGTTGCCGATTTTCCACTGCCAAAAAAGTGTCAGGAATTCATAGTAAGACTCCACAGAGAGAGAGATAACCTGCCACCTGGACCTTCCAGAAGACAAGGAACTGGTGGGGTGACTTTGCTCACTTTAACTTGCTCCACGAGTAGCATCACCCTTTCATAAATATGACTCTGTTTCTTACCACAGTCCACAATGCCGTAAAGCCTGCAATACAGGAGGTGGAAGAGCTTTATTTTCAAATGACGCAAATCTGCAGACAAATTACAAGTCAAAAATGACAGATGCTCGATTATGTGTTCCAACATTCATCATAATTTTGAATTACATTGAAAGCAAAAAGGTAAATTTAATCAAAATTTTAACTTAGGCTTTCCGTATATTACTATTTCTTTTGATAAATTTCCAAGTCAAATAATGATAAGTTGTAAGGATCAGGTGATAAGTTGTAAGGATCAGGATTTTTAACAGTATTTGAGGTGAGATATTTAATCTAGATTTCTATGATGTTGGATGTTGATATGACTGCTGTCTTATGTTAGAGGTAAGAAATACCATGTCCAACATCTGAAATGCTATTTTTTTGCCTTTAAATGTTAAACACAGCGTCTAATGCGTCTTACATACGACGCATGGATAGTTGCATTTAATGTCCTAAGTTGTGTCCAGAAACTTCTACTGTTTATATGTATGCGTACAAGGATGGCATTTTGAAAGTTTTCTTCTTCCTCTTCTCCTTCGTCATTGGGGTGTGTGAAGGTGATTCCAGGGATTTCCAAAGGAGAGAATTCAAGGGGAGAAAGAGGTAAGCTTGGTAGTAAGTTCTTTTCCTTCTTCTTCTTCTTCTTTTCTTTTTTCCTTGGATATATGCACTGATTCCTGGGTTTTTTGGTTGTTGTATGATTTATTGGGGACTGTAGAGGTTCAGAGGAGGCTTGGGGACAAACATGCAAGGATTGAAGCACAGAGTCACATGGCTTCTCTCTTGGGTGCAAGGTACACACCCAAATAGATAATATTTTGGATTGCTTTAAGGATTAGATTATGTTGCATGCAGGTAGTTTTAGATGCTTCTTTAGTTAGGTTGTGATGTCATGGGTTTTATTAGATTTTTACATGCTTGGTTTTGGGGTTTTCATCTTACACCTGCATGCAAGAGCTGCATGTTTGTCTTTAAGTATAGTGTTGATTTTGATTGGAATATGGATAAATGTGGCATGCAGTGGATTATGTGACGTTTCCTTCCATTTTAATTCCTAGATCAGTTAATGAGTGTGTATGGTAGTTTCTTAGAAGATTTACTTCAAAATAAGAGTTTTGGGTATAAAACGCAGACCACCTTACGTCTTACGCAAGGCCTACAACGTCCAACACCCTAAAAAGCTACCCTTTATGCATGCTTTGTAGATGTAGTTTAAATGGATTTGGGGGTTAAAGGTAGATTGTATGCGTTATTATCCTTGTTATTTAATCATGTTTTGGACTCTTAAATGAGATAATCAGAGTGTAGGTTAGCTTTAGTGTAATTTTAGCTGGAAAATAGTGATTTGGGTTGTTAGATGCAGGGATCCTTGCATCTTATGTTAGATGCATGGATCCTAGTGTTTAACGTTCTAGGTTGATTAATTTGGTAAATTTTCATTAATTCGAAGATGAAATGAGAGTAAAAGACCTAGAAATACTAAGACTTCTCTTAAGTGGCTTAGATAGACAATAAAGTTAATGAATAACCTTAGGATTAGATTTTGGTTGGTGTTTTCTGACGTGCATTGAGATTTATTTGCAGGAGTACTATTTGGAGTGTTGGATGTTGGTGGTACTAGCATCTAACGTTGGACATAGGTCAGTTTGGATTCAACACTTGGAACTCATAACTTAAAAATTCTAAGTGCTTATTTACGTGGTGTTTGGTCTTGTAGCTAAATGAAACTTCAAGACTATTGTTCTAACTTTTATGTGGTTTCTTTAGGTGAGTACTATGCTCAGATGATATGTTTTCTCTTTAGCTCTGCTTTACATGTGGTTTTGGGTGCGGTTTTGTCACGTGATTTTGATTTGACAGAAGAGCTATTTAGGTTGTGTTTTTTGAGTCAATTTTGGTATGTGATTTCAAAGGATTGTCAAAATGTTTTGTGAAAAATATTGAATGTTTTGGAAATGGTTTTCCAAAGGATTTAGAAAAAAGATATTGAATTGTGTGACTATTGGTGGTGGCTTCTTGTGCTTTGTTGTGGTACTTTGGAATTAATTGTTGGAATAGTTTTCGAAAATGGTTTTCAAAAGAATTTGGAAAATAAATGCATGATTTGCAAAGGTTTTAGAAAATGATTTCTAAAGTTTTGAAAGACCAAGAGATCGAAGCTTCTAATCAATGGACTAGGAACGATTGATACTCCTACATGGTTGAGAGTCAGTTGTCTAGAATGAGATCTGTGGTTTGCCGTGATTTTTGGTAAGAGCCACAGGAGTCGTAGGATCATACTGGTGAACTAGGGACACTTCGAGGGTCAGTTGCGAGCCTGAGGTTGTGGTTCCTGAGTATAGGAGCCATGTCAGCTGTAGGATTATACTGGCAAACTAGAAATGATTGATACCTTTGAAGGATCAGTACAAGGCCATGGTCATAGTTGCTGAGCTGAATGATAGTAGGGTCAAGGGTCTTAGCCAGACCTTTGTTGGTCTGGACACCAAGAGGGTGTATCTTGTGTTTGTTCCAGAGTGGACCTTTGAAGAATTCTTAAAGTACGAACCTAGGATGAATGATTTCCTACACAATGTACTTATTTATGGCAGTGTAGTGTGCTTCGAGGTTCGAGTCCTTGAGAGGCTACTTGTGGGCTAGTAAGTCACTAGTGGCTACAATTACACGACAAGTTTTCATGTTGGATGCGTGAATTGTAGTTGATGAGCTCTAATTCAGGTTTTCAGGTTTCAGTCTAGAGAAAACATTGGTTTTGAGACACAACTTTGTATTGACTTTTGAGATGTAATTCTATGCTGATTTTGGACTTGGTTTGGTACAAAGTAGCTATTCTAAATGTGCATAAAAAGTCTTCAAAAGATGCATGTGTTTTGAAAAGAAAAGTGCAAAAATAATTTTGAGAAGCGTATTTTAAAAGATTTATACTTGTGAGGCAATAGTAAATTGCCTTGTTGTAGTTTTGTGGTTTAAAATATTGGTTTTAAGATGTGTTCTCTCAAATTTTGAGATATCTAGGTTTCTTTTCGATTTTCAAAGGATTTTCTTAGTACATGATATAATGAATGGGTACACTGTGTTTTTGGTGGTTTGGTTTTCTACGTGTGTTTCCTTATGGAAATTTTAGTGATTTTGGTTCCTACTTTAAATGTAGAATAGTTGCGGTTTTACTAGTCTTGGTGTGGTCATCGAGTTTGACTTTTCAAATTTATTTTCTAGTATATTTTCTGGTTCTATTTTGCCAAGTTGGTTTTTGGTTTGGTGTCTAGGTAGGTGTGTACTGGGTGATCCTTTTAAGTGATCGTTCATGTATGTTTTTTTTTGGTTTTATTATTTCGCAGGTATAGGTGTAGGAGTAAGATATTTACTAGAGTACATACAGAAGAGTCATTCAACTATTCATCAAGGATTTTGGATAAGTAAATTGTTTTGATTTATTTCTATTAATCATACTACTTGTTAATGACTATGCTTGGATTTAGAATTTGGTGTTACTAATTGCAAAGAAAAAGGAAAAAAAATGTAAGGTGTGATGCCGAGGCATTACACAAGCATAACATTTTCAAGGATCTTACTTTGGAATTTGTCTTCTTACCAATGGCATTGTGAACTACAATCACACCACAAAATTTTTAATCATCAAATGATCCAGCAACACCTGCTTCTAGGCTCATTTCTCTTCTTGACACTAATATACCAACCCATGGCCTAATTACTAAGATGATCTACCAGCGGTTAACAGTAGCCTGGCCTGTTTGGGTAGGGAGTATAGCAGAGTGTAGACACCTCGATTTTGATGTCACTTGGCAGGAGGGTCTTCCGGATGATGCTCTGGTTGTGACCACCAAAACCCTAGTCCACTTAAACCCACACAAGTCCATTTGAATCCACACTAGTCCACTCTGACCTGATTAAAATTAAAACCAAACAAAACACATTTAAAACACTTAAAATCCAATTAATCAAACAAAAAACCCTAATTCAAGTCAAAATGAAATAAAATCCACTTAAATCCATTTAAAATCCATTTAATTAAAATTTAAAGTCCTAATTAAAAAGCAAAACCCTAAAATCAAAATAAATAAAACAAAAACCTAAAATAATTAAAATCCTAATCCAAAATCCTAATTAAACCCAAAATCCTAATTAAAAAGCAAAACCCTAAAATTAAAGTAAATAAAACAAAAAAACCTAAAATAATTAAAACCCTAACTTAAAACCAATTAACTAAACCAAAATCAAAATTAAATTAAAATCACAAAACTCAATTAATAACCTAAAAGCAAAACCCTAAAATCCATAAAAATCCCAAAATAAAATAAAACAAAAAATCTAAAATAATTTAAAACCTAATTTAAAAACCGATTAATTAAACCCTAAGTCACAAAATCAAAACTTAATTTAAATCACAAAACTCAATTAAAAAACTTAAAAGCAAAACCCTAAAATCCATTTAAAAACCTTAAAAACAAATCTCAAAGACAAAAAAACCTAAAACCCTAAGCCCATTGTAGGCCCAATAACCCATTTAATCCATAAACCACAAACTTTATAAACAGAGAAAAATAATTCCGGCAAGCCCTTGATTTTCGGCGAAAACTCCGACGATCAATCCCGAGAACTCCGGAGCGCATCCTTGACCCTTGCGATCTCCGGACCTTCTACCTTGGCCACGTGCTCGATCCTACGGTGCTCAGCCCTCACGGGAGGAGATCAGCGACGGGAAGAGGTCTCGTCGGAGTTTAAAAGCATCCTACCGCCGACTGGACCCTGACCCTATTGGAAGCCCCTCTGCGATCCTCTGAAGAAAAAAAATCATCAGCGAGCCTAACCCTTTTTCTCAGACCTGGAGCACCTCTCCCATCAATTTTTCAGCCCCGGAAGCCTCGACCTTAGCAACCAAAGCCTCGCCGGAGTGCCGCTATTGCCACCGGAGATCACTGGAACATCTACCCAAGTAATCCTTCTCTCTTGTTTAACTTCGAACCACTATCTTTAGCTCTGTTTGACCTGTTCATAGCCCCTGGGCCATGCGTCGCCAAAGGACACCGCTCCTGCGCTGCTTTCCTCTGTTGCCGGTGGTGGTGAACCCACCACCGGCGAGGTCCATGACCTCCAGGCTTGGGAGGAGGCTCCTGGAGTCTCCTCTCCCTCCTCCTCCTCCCTGAGCTTCCATTGCTTAGGAGGAGTTCGATTGGTCATCTATAGCTGGTTCCTCACTACTGCCCGTTGACCGGCGATCCTCCATCGAAGAGGCTCCGGCGCTCTCCGGTCACGCCAACTCCAGACCATCGCTTCGGGGAGCCTCGCCGCATCGCCACTCACCCCGCTTGGCCGCTGCGTCGTCGACTTCGAGCCAGGAACACCACCCCAGCCTCCATCGAAGCCTCCTCCGGCATAGGGGATGGGTGGACCTCCTCAAGCCATCCAAACTATCAGTGATACCCCCAGGAAACCTCCTCACGCCTCCCGGATGCTTCCCCGACCTCCGCCCAAGCTTGGCCGTTGTCGGAGCGTCGCTGCTATCACGCCGTCATCTTCCCCAATGTCGACAGGCCAGGTCGCCGGAGCACGAGGTGGGGGGAGCAACTCAGACCGCTCTAGGACCTTCCAACGCGCCGGAGACTCTCGCCGTGACTCCCTCCAACCTCCTGAGCGATCATCGGAGCCATCCAGACAATGCGTCGCCGTTTAGCCGTTGCCGGAGGTCTCGCCGGAGGGGAAGTGCCTCCGGTGAACTTCGAAGAGAAGCCTTTTGGATTAAGTCCTCTAGTTTTAGCATTTATTTTTAGGTCCTCTAGTTTTAGCATTTATTTTTAGGTCCTCCCTTTATTGCTTTTAGGTCCTTTTGTTTTTACGTTTAAGCCCTTGCAGTTTAGATAACTTTTTGTTTTTTTTCCTGTGAATATTGCATCTAATCCCCTGCATAGTTTTGTTTTTTCATCTTTATTATATTCATGCATGTTTTATTATATTTAGGTCCCTGAGATCATGTTTTCCTTACACTTAGGTCCTGAACATTTGCATTTAGTCCTTGAAGTCTTTAAAATAAGTTTTCCTTGTGCAATTTACATTCTGAACCCTGAAGGTTTTTAGAATCACATTGATCATCATTAAAAATGATTTTTTATCACATTTAAGTCCTAAGTTTTTGCAATAAGCCCAAGAGTTTTAAGCAAATGGGTTTCTTCTTGGAAATTTTGCATATTAACCCCTAAGAGATTGCATAATTACACTGATCAGTAAAAAAGCCTAATTTTTATCACATTCAGGCCCTAAGATTTTGCATATAAATCCATGGATTCACATCAAACCATTCCTGAGCACATACAATTTGCATATAGGCCTTTAGATTATTTCTGAATACATCATTTAGGGTTTTAAATGTTTTCTTGTATATTTTGGAATATTTTTCACTCATTGCATTTCACATTTTGCATTTAATTATAGATTCCAATTAAAAATCATGTTTTCACTGTAAATTTATCTTTAGTCTCACATTTTAATCACATCTGCACTTATGTGTGAATTTTGTACTTTAGACCTTGAATTTTCAAGAAATTACCCAAGTGCAAATTTTACATCTTAGTACCACATTGACATTCGATCCATCATCTTCATGTTAGAATAGAATTCCTAAATACATTTATCATCTAGATTCTCGCTCTTTTTGTGAATTTTGCATCTTGGTCCTTGTGTTTGTCCTTTATTGTGTCTACATCATTTTGTTGTTTTTCTCCTCCATGTTTTCTCGCAAATAACATCTTCTGGACATTTGACATGACTTAGATCATACATCACTCTCATGCTAGCATTTATCACATCTGGCCAGGAAAATGACCAAATTGCCCCTGTGCCTCCAATTCATGAGCATGCATCTCAATTTTTGCACCCAGCCTTGCATAGACCTTTTCCAAGCCATTCCTTAGAATTTTTTTACATTTAGGTATTTATCCATGTATTTTACATTATTTTTCATCACATTTGCGTATTAGTCCATCCCTATTTAGCGAGTCCGCATCTCATGCCGTTCTTTCGAGGATTTCTTTCTTCACTTCGCTTTCGGAGTCTCTCATCCAATATCCGATTTGATTTGCTCCTACATTTCAGATTTCTTTGGTTTGATTTAGATTTCATTGCCTGAGGGCGCACATGAACTGACCGAAAGGCCCACATTGGCCCATTTACGGACTATTTCCTCTTTTGATTTTCACAACTTTTTTTATGATTCCGAGGACTTGGGTTGATCCTACTTTTATCTTTTTGACATCAATATGGTTTTCCCGAGCATTCTGTCCAAAAACACCGTCATTTTATGTGAATTGCTTCATATGTCCAAGTTTGCCTGTTTTGCATGGACTTCTTAGCAATTTGTCCATATTGATTTTTCCATGATTCTGATGACCTGAGTTGTTTGCATTGTTGGTTTTCTTGAGGTCTGTATGATTTTTCGAGCCTTTCTCGCCAAAGCCTCGTCATTTCATGTGATTTTCTTTGTTGTGTCATATTTTGTGATCTCATCTTTTCATGCGGATTTCTTTGCAGTTTTCGCATTCCATCTTGCACATCCATCTGGTTTTGCCTTAGCATTCATATTAGCATGTTTGAAGCATGATCTAGGCTTAGCAAGCATTCATCTAGCATTTAGCAAGCGATTTAGACTAGAAAGACCGAGTTTCTCGGACGTACGAGGGTACCTAACACCTTCTTCATGCGTAATAAGAATCATTACCCGTCCTCTGGTTAGCAGACATCTGGTCTTCACATTTGCATCTCACGCATCCGATCTTTTGTGGTTTTCCTTGTCTTTCCCTTAAAAGACTAGGTGGCGACTCCTTTTCTCTTTTGTTTTATCCCATCTTATGCTTTCGTCATCTTGACATGGTTGTGATCTCTTCCCTCTGGCGTGACTCCGCGCCAGACCCCTAAGCTCGCATGGTCACACAGAGAAAACAGTATCCTAGCCTAACCTATTTGTGTAGCACTTGAAGGAGAGTGGAGAGTAGTGCAATGTCAAAATTTCTCTACAGAAGTGGAGATTAAAGGAGAGATTTAGATTACTTTCAATGTCAAAATTTTTCTACAAAAGTGGACGCATTTGAAGAGAAAGTTAAAAATCATTGAGTTTTATTCACAATACCTAAATTATCTTTTACTAAAGTAACATGAATGAAACCTCGGTCCTTTACAAAGGGTATGATGGTAATATGCTCATACACATTTTCTTTCCTCTCTAATTATCTTCTTCCTTTATCCGAACAGATCATACATCACAATGATCGTCAATTGTTAAGAAGCTCCTTAATGTTCTGTAGGACATGAATGAATAACTTTCAAATTTCCAAGGATCCAAGCCTACTAGTCCAAAAATAATTTAGCTGTCCAGGTTGAACCAGTTAAAGTTGTATATTCCTTTTTGATTGCTTTGCAACAAGAATACAGGATGTATGATGCTACTTTGAAACAAGGAAAAATACAAGCAGATTACCCTCTAAATCATCAAACTTCCTTGCTACTATTAACAGAAATTTGAAGGTTATAATTATAAAGAAAAAGTCATAAAAAATAAAATTTTGGAACTAGATGTATAGAACCAAAAGGCAAAAACATGGAAAGTACTGCTTTGCATCTTCCTTAAACAGATCCATCCATACTTAGCTATGGTTTATACAAAGGGGAAAAAGTGGTCTCATCCACCCGTGTTGGAAACTTGGAATGGTCTTTATGTCTGTCCCTGGATGGTTAAAGGCTTGATCGTAGTATGCTAGTGAAATTATCACATCACCGTATATAAGATCTCAGTATGGGTCAATGGATGTCTACTTCAGAGTTCACACACCCAAATACAGTCAGATGTATGGACAAAGCTATGGCTTGGGCCAATGTCAATCTGGAATGCTCTTAGGTTAACAGAATTTATACTTAAGTCCAATCTCATCTGACTTCATCTCAGACACAATCAAGGCAAGTATGCACTCAGAAGAATGAGCGTATATTCAGCTTCAACCTAATCCTGCTTTAGCATGACAAACATATCCAAGATGGGGACCTCAGCTCTATCAGGACAAGTTTGTAAAAAGATTCCCTGTGTTAATAAAATTGCAGAAAACTTTTTTAAATATCTTGAATCTAATCACATACAAAAATGTGTAAATACATTAGCAATATAGCCTGTATCGCTCAAGATTATCTGTGGATGCTCCAAATGCAGGGGCAATTTCATGGAGGCCACTCAAAAGCCCTCCATGGTGACTCTAATGCTCTCATGGTCCACAGGTTCAGTGCATATGAGGCAACACTCTTTACAACACCTTCAATCTCAACTCCACTGTAGTTCTTTGTCCTAGCAGCTGCAATTTGAATTTCTATCAAGTCAATAAGGCAAAATGATGAAATAGATAAGTTCTAATTTTGTGCAACTCCAAAAGATAGTTTTGAATGAATTTTCTATCACTCTACAAGTGATGGTCGACCACATAAACCGCAAGTGCGAAAGCTCAAATGCATCAACCTCCCTAGTCAGAAGGATGCATGGATCAGGAAAGGAGAGTCTCTTGGATTCTAACGCATTTGGAAGACAAAATGAACAACTAATACTAGAATACTTGTTCAATTTTGCACTCTGAACTGTATAGTAGGAAATTACATCAGAAATAGCAAGAAAATGAAACTGAAGCCAAATGAATCTTGTGGCACTTATAATTCCTACTGAGAAAGGTAATGAAGTAGTTAAAAAGAATGAATCTTTGACTATTATTAAGTAGCTCAAGGTTCACACTAGCATTTAGTCACATATTGAGCTGCATCAAGAATTAAGAACTAAGAATTATTTGTCTGTAACACGAAACAACCTGGACAATCAGCTCTCTGTAAATACCTCATAAACGTGCACCTCTCAGTAACTTGATATACATATACCAATCTAAAACAGCCAATATGTCAAGACATTGTAATGTTCTTGCTATATAACTGCAGGCTTTTTGCAAGTTCTAATTATGAAGGAAGAAAATTAAGTATGTCGAGAGACCCAATGTTCATCATGGTAATGATGACAACAGCATTAACTCCAAGACAACTGAAATGTCAAAAATATAAAATACACTTGCCAAAGCACCATTGGTGAATCCTCTTCACATTATAGGAAAATATGGGATCTCTACCACAGCCGTGGTCAAAATAATTTTCCAAACTGTGGTAATTTCCTTTAGTTCATCGGTGAGCAGCCAGATTTCTTGCAATCCATATTTCCCACTAAATGTCATATGAGCCGACTGGTTACATTTAAATTCCTAGGTAACTACAGATGCTTCCACGTAATGCTTAAGCACAATTCTTTTGCTATTGTTTCAGGATCTTAAGCCATCATATGTATAAGTACATATAATAGATCTTATATATCAACTAATATGAGGAGGGTTAGGATAAAAAGCTACCTAAGAGTAAACGTTGGACTAAGGCCCATCTCATGCAAGGCACATGGCGTTCCTTTCGGCTCATGCAAGGAAGATATTGATGCTTTTGGTTATCTTAATATTCTCCCGGTGGCTATTCATGCAAACATGCTTAAGTGCAAGTCATCCACCCTGTCAGTACCACCAGTGGGACAGAATCGACAGACTACACCATTTTATATAAGTGTATTTCCAGGAGTTTCACAATTCTCTTATGGAAAAAAAGGTACTTAATAATGCACCAGGCTTTTGATTTTTCTAGAACTAGTCCCTACGCAGAGATAAGCACTCAGCAAATTGTAAAATATGCCCTCACGAGCTCAGGATTAAAGGCCTCCGTAACAACCAATATTAATGCAAACATACAAAAACATAAGTAAGATGCACTTAAAAAACAACATTTTTATGAATCCTTGTTTCTATATGTTGTATAAAAATTTCAAAGTGATGGATACTAACAGTCCACAAGAAAGGATGAGATAACATCTTTTCCATTTTAATAAGAATAGTAAAGAATTGTGATGGACGGGTTAATGACAACAACAGCATTAAGTCATATCTTGGCTCATTCTACATGAGAAAACCAAAAAATCAAACAATTTTTCTTGGGATTATGGCCAAACTTCTTTCTAGTGATTATTCTATGAAACCAAATTTGCTATAAGGTGGTTTATAAAGGCCCATCACCTCCACGAAAAGAAAAACTACAAGGAAATATTGAAAAGAGAATTCTTGTGGTCTATTACATAGTGTCAGAAACCTTTGAATTAGATACGAGGAAATGACATTATTCATTTAAAAAATTAGGCTTTTTTGAGAAAAATATATAATGAAAAGTATCGCTTTCACCCAGAAAAGTCTGAATCCCCATGTCATTTAGGTATACTGCCAGGCATAGGATAATTCTTCATATTATGGAAAAGAATATAAGCAATTCATACCAAGTTCTTTAAGCTTTACGTTTGCTGCAAGATAAGAATTTTCTTTCATCTTATTTGTATGTATTTGAAACATTTGCAGTCGGTCGCTTTCATTAGGAAGATTGATCTCAACATGAACCTTCAATCGTCCAGGTTTATAAACAGATCATATAAATAAAAAATTGATTGATATACAAGACAATCGTAAAATTCAAAAAATAATGTAACTGACAAATGGGAAAAAAGTATGTCATTGTATGCAAAGTTGTCTCATGAGGTGTCTGATGACATTTAAAGATTTCCATATAGAATTTTGGGATTAAAGAATGTATATTTGAGATATGCTTACACACCAGCAATTCAGGAAATCCAATATAGGCATATAAGGTGTTGTGCGTGGGGAGAAGAGAAAGTATTTGCCTAAAAACAATCCAAGCAACAAACAATCACACAAGACAGAGATTTACGTGGTTCTCCGAATTGGGTACGTCCACGGATGGAGAGGTCGTTCTTCAATATGTGTAATTGGAGATACAAAAGGGTGTTAGTCATAACAATGGAAACCCTAGCATATATATATACTAGGTCCAAATGACTAAGTTGTCCCTAATTACAATCATAATTCAAGTCATATTCAACAATCTCCACCTTGACTTGAATTTAATCTCCACCTTAAGCTAGCCTCTCCATCAGGACCCACGAAGGGTCAGTTGCAGCCATAAACATTGAGCAAGTCCAAGCAATGTTTGAACTTACTCTCTATCACACCTTTTGTGAACATATCTGCCGGATTGTCTTTGGTGTTGATCTTCAATATCCTGATTCTGTCTTCACTTATGAGAAAATGGTACCTGACATCAATGTGTTTCGTACGGTCATGAAACAC
>JAMKQA010052046.1:0-17127 GCA_024699735.1 Posidonia australis
CCTTTTTATAGTGGTCTCTAGGGAGGTTACAAAGGAGTCTTGCAAACGAAAAGCCTTGAATATTCGTTGGCATATTCGTTTGCAAGAGTAACAGCCCGCAAGGTGGAAGGTCAGCAGCCAGAGCTGGGCGCCTCTTTGGTGTGCCACCTTGGTGCGCCACCTTGGTGCGCCAACTTGGTGCGCCAGCCCTACTCACAAATGTCTGATTTGGGCTCTGGCTAATGGGTTCGGGGCTCGGTTTAAGGGCTGATCGCATCCAAAGCAACATAGGGACACTCATTCCTAGGTCACCTCAAAATCGGGGTGTCTACACCTTTACAGTCATACCTTGAGCTAAAAGTTAAAGAGGAGATAGACAAGCTACAGAAAGCAAAGTTCATCAGGGTAGTAGTTTATCCAGAGTGGATTGCTAACATAGTCTTGGTCATGAAGAAGGATGGCAAAGTTCGAGTCTACATCGATTATCGAGACCTTAATGACTCTTGCCTAAAGGACGATTTCCCTCTTTTGTACATTGACATCCTAATAGATAACAATGCAGGCCACACAATGCTTTCATTCATGGATGATTTCTTAGGCTACAACAAGAACAAACTTGCAGGGAAAGATGAAGAGAATACCTCATTTACAACCCCATGGGGAATCTATTGTTACGTAGTCATGCCTTTTGAACTAAAGAATATTGAAGCCACCTATCAGAGGGCCATAATGGTAATTTTTCTAGACATGATGTACGATTACATGGAGTGTTATGTGGATGATCTACTGGTGAAATCAAAAGCAAGGGAGGGACACTTCAAGTCCTTAGAAAGGATACTCCAAAGGGCAAATCAGTATAACCTCAAAATGAACCCCAAAAAGTGTGTCTTTGGAGTACCTATTGAGAAGCTACTTGATTTCAAGGTAAGCAAGAGGGGAATAGAAGTAGATCCTGCAAAGGCCAAAGCTATAACCGAAATGCCACCTCTAAAAAATATCAAGGAGCTTAGAAAACTCATAAGAAGGCTGCAATTCATTAGAAGATTTATTTCCCAACATGTAGAAGAATGTAGACCGTTCTATGAGTTATTGAAAGGTGGCATGGAGTTCAAATGAGATGAGACCTATCAAAAGGCATTCGATGAATTAAAACACTACCACTTCAATCCCCTAGTACTAACTGCATCGGCTCCCAAGAGGCCTCTCCTACTCTATCTGACCATTACTGATAACTCTATAGGAGTCGTCCTAGCACAACATGATGAAATTGGGAGTGTAGATATCCTGTTTTGTTACTCCCCAACCTCCTTTGAACAAGCGCATAGCCTGCCCTACCTTAGAGTTGTGTCTCTCCAACTCAGAGGCCTAGTCAACCACTCTAGGGAGTAGAACGCAAGAAAGGCTTTGTTCAACATTGAACGTTTTATCAAAGGCATTCTAGATTGAACGCTGACGTCCTAGCATTTTATAGCCCATAGTCGATTTCTTGCCTTTTTAGCCCATTTGCCTTTTTTGAATGCCTTCCGAATTCAGTGTCGTCTTTTACCTTTCATAAAGATCATCATTATCCCTTGATTCTAGCAATTTATGCCCCATTGATTCCTTGACCAAATTTGACAAGTTTGCTGTCTAGGAGTGTAGAACGTTGTCAATTCAGTGTTCTACATAGAATGCTCAATTCTGAGCGTTCTATACTTGACAATTTAAGTCCTTTATGTTAGCAACTTTCCTTATTTGGAAGATTTTGAATTTCAAATTGTTGCCTTTCTTAGATGTCTATCAATCATGTTTGGGCTTAATCAGACCTCATTTTGCCATTAATAGGTGATTAGACCCTCCAACTTGGTTGTTGGTGTCAATAGGCTATAAAATGCATGGGATTGTGCGTTCCACATTATAGAACATTGGATGTCTAGCGTTCTACTAAAAATGCTTAATTTTCAATGTTTAACACACCAACTTTGGAATTTTTTTTTTGAACAACTGTCATTTTTGATGTCCTTGCCATCCATAGACCTTTCCACATCTCTATAGATAGGTGGGCACCCCTAGCCTTTGGGAGGGATAGAAAATTAGAGAGAAAAACAAAGGGAGATAGAAAATTAGAGATAGAGAGAAAATTGGGGATAGCCGAAAAAAAGGGAGAGAAAAAGATTAGAGAGAAAGTCCCTGAGTTTTGAGAGATTTATTGAGAGCATTCTCCTACTTCCACCTCCGGCCACGTCACAACAACATTTCACATTTCGTATGTATACATCAACATAAAAGGGGGTTCTTCTTCTTTTATAATATTATGCATATTGCATTTCATTATATTGCATATTGTAGTTAGTCATTTACGTTAGTGGCAACCAGGGGAATAAAAACTCTCGGGTGTGTAATTTTTCTTTTATTTCATGTTAACCTCTATTTGACTTCGAATCATTTACTACAATGTATTAATCTGCATATTTCGATACTATTTTGCAAGGAAAAGAAGAAGAACGAGAAGCTCATCGACGCAGGTACCCTTAGGTTGCACTAGTGCTGTCCTAAGGTAGCTGAACCCACAACATCCACATCTCTCTAGGTGTTTCGAGGACCAATGAAAGCAAACTGAGAGTGGCAATCACATCGGCTTCAACATACGTGGAGTGTAAGAGTCGGATATAACCCAAAGAACAAAAGCGAAGTGGCGAAAGGTGGCAAATGCATAAAATGCGAGAGCGACTTTCCCTTCAAAATCTCGTATCCACAGATTGGCAATCACGGTAGGACGGTTAGAAGTGACCCCGTGCTAAGGTGATCACCCTTTTCTTCTTCCTTTTTTATTTTTCTTGCATCTTAATTTTTTTATATATTCGTGGATTTTTAAGAGTCGTGGCAAAATTCCTCATAGCGTTTAGGTACCATGATTCCTCACTGGTTTGGGCTTTTATATGCTTAAAATTGCATGCAATCATCCCTCCTTTGGTCTCGAGAGCAGAGGTGATTGAGTAAAAAAGGCCAATTATTTGAAAAAACCTATGTCAATGTGTTAAACGTAACATTCCTTGTGTTCTACGTAAAACATTGTAAACTCTACATTCTACGTTAATCACAGGCTTCTGTGCGTTCAATGCTTCTAAACAAAATTCCTTCTATTTTCGAAAAAAATTCTTTATTTTCTTTACATAACTGGTCCAAAGGATTAAGGTGTGAGGTGATCAACTTTGCCATAGGGACCGGAGCCTTAGTCTTTGGGTGCATTTCAAAATCCAAAATAAAATCGAACCGTTTTCTTTGTGACTTGCATGGGCTTCCTTGGGAACTAATTTGAGTGCCTTCTCTTGGATTACGCAAATAACTACCTAAGTCACGAGCACCCCTCTTGTAAAAGACTTGGGAGAAGTGTTTATGTTGTTACTTGCTTTCACAAGGGGCACTCCTCTTTGATTTGATTCTTATGGAAGTAAGTTAGAACCCTAAATTTTGAATTGCATTACCCTTCCACCTTCTGAGGTTTGCTATGGTTTTGTTTGATACATAAGAGACTCCAATCAATCCTAGGTACATTGGTCTCTACCTCTACGGGGTAATGTACTCTACTTCTACAGTGTAGGGACCTAAGTGTGCTCAGGCTTCCCAAAGACCTTCAGGAATTGAGGTAGGGACAGTACCAAAGAAGAAGAAATTTGTCCTATCATGTGAGGAGCTAGAGAAAACCCTAAAGAAAACCTTACCCAAGATTTAGCCACCGTGAGAGAAAAGTAGGTTTAAAATACTAATAACAAAGCATAAACCTAAATCAAACCTCTAAATGCTATTTGAAAGTTTTTTTGTGTAGCTGTCTGAAACAAGGTTGTTGAACGCTACGATCCTTGTGTTCTACGTTGAACGTGCAATATCTAGTATTTTACACATTGATTGTTTTTCTATTGATTTCTGGTTATTTCGTGGTGAATGATTAAATGACACAGGGTTTGTAAACAAAAAACAAGTGCCTTAGAATATTTATTTTCAATTTATGGAAACTTGTACTAGGATCAAAGCCCTTGTATTTTACTTTTTTCTTGTATAAACGTTTAGTGTAATCTTTCCCTTTTATTAGCAAAAAAAAAAAGGAAAATAAGAAAAAGCAAAAAAGAGGTAGAAAAAAAGAGTGAAAAAAAAGAGCCACTAAGATGGTGCCGAAATAGAAAGCCCCCTGGCCTTAGTCCAAAGAGCCACTAAGCAACTTAAGCAAGAAAATATCATCTTCCGAGAATCTGAACTCATGCCTCCATCTAAACAAGAACGATCTCTGATCATTCTAGTGGGGATCATTGACTACATACTTCAAGGAGTGTTGGTCGATGCTAGAGCCAATCGAAGCCTCACTTCATTACCCACGCTCTGATACTTGGGGATCAACGAAAACAGGATAGACAAGACTCCATTTATGTGCACTAGCTTTGACCAAAGTTAGAAGATGGCCCTAGGGACAATTCAAATGGAAATTATAGTGGGTCCTCTAACAAGCACCACCACTATGATCGTACTAGAAGAAGATGCTCTAGAACCACTCATTCTAGGGAGATCATGGTTGACAGAAGTATGGGCAGTGGCATCCTTTGTGTATCAACTGCTAAAATTCAAGTATGAGGGAATAGTAGTCAATATCCTAGTTCATCACCTCGGGGTACGCTAGAAGCTTACATTGCAAGAGCCACAGCCACAGATAGCTACCTTCGTCATGATGAAAAAGAAGATGCACTATCCCTACTACGGAAGAAGCCATCGAAGGATGCCCTCTCATCAATATGGGCTCTCCAAACTGCATCATCGTTGGTCTCGCCAATCTTCAGAATGGTCAAGCCGCCACCATGTATGTCTGCAATTTTCAAGACCTCAGGCTCACAAGATAAGTCTGGTACTGCGGATTATTGCCACTCCTCCATCACAAAAGGTTGCATCGCAAAAGCCTATCTTCGTCGTTATAAAAAAAAAAGCCTATCTTCGTTATGCCACACAACTTGGTACAGAGAAAGATTCCATCAACAGAAGAGCAAGATAGCCAAACCAAAACGGAAGTGGCAACAACACCCATCACTCGAGGAGAGAGAATTTCAAACCAAATCGTGTCGTCAATAGAGCAAGCAGGGCCATCTTGGCCACAAGAGAGATCAAAGCCAGTAGAATATGACATCCTGGACAGTTGAAGAAATGCATGCCATAATCTCAATTTTCGATCTCATCAGTAGTTCAACCCTGCACTAGAGAGCTTTGCAAGAGGTGCTCGAAAAAACACAAGTAGCTCCAGATCTACCAGCAAAGGAGCTTCAAATGATAGCTACAACTACTTTTGTAGAGCCAATCATTACATTCTCTGATAATGAGCATGCATGCACCACTAGAAAAAAGAATGTCACCTTTCAAAGTAACCATTTTCGTAAACAACCATTTAATAGCTAGTGTATTAGTGGATATAGGAGTGTCAATGAACATTTGTTCCTTATCTACAATAAAAACTTTGGGTGTGAATGAGGCCTTGCTAACTCCCATAGATATGACAATTGCTAGGTATGGCGATAGCAAATGAAAGGTGCACGGAAAATGGACCATGAAAATTGGGATAGGACCAACTAAAGTCCTAACACAGCTGGTCATCATAGATATAAATGTCCCATACCAGATTATCTTGTGAAGGCAATGACTTGACAATTTAAGAGTAGTTTCATCCTCCCACCACCAGTGCCTAAAGTTCCCTTACAATGGGAAGATTATAAAGATAGAAGACGACATACTAGCCATAGAGGCCGAGGCAAACGTAATTTACCTACCGCACAAATTAAATGTGTGGGAGAAGCCAACCAGAGCCGAGAAAGCAAAAAAGCATAGTTCCATGGTTGAGCTCTGGGAGCAATGGGTCAAACCAAAATTAGTCTACAGAGCAGAGTCATCTCCCATGGCCAAAACACCCCCTATAAATGTGGGATGGGAGATCATGAAGAAGATTGACAACAAGGAGGGCCAAGGGTTAGGATCGGAAGGCAAAAGGATGAAGGAACTTGTAAAGGCATATGATGGGGAAAGCAGAGTGGGACTTAGTTTCAACCAACTCCTAGATGAGCAACGTCTGCAATGGAATCTGAAAAGTCACTTTAAAAACAGGGGCATCATGAATCCAAACACCATCTCGCAAGAGTACATCATTTTGTTTGAACACACAGAGGATGCTAATCCAAGCATAGAGAACGCGGATGATGAGGGCATCTCCCGACTATTCGAGACCCTTGACTTACAAAAAAAGCCACTAAGAGGCTAGCCACTAGTCGAAGATCCACCAGCATCTTCTCTGATAATTGAAAATTCATCGTCCAAGAATCCACTGATATCCTCCCCAACAACTGAGAGTTTGTCCCCTAAAGGGTCGCCACAGCTCATATACCTCTAAACAAGATGCTACAGCCCTCCTCTTTTGCCATCATTTTTGAGCTTTCTTTGCCCACAACTTCAAAATCGTCTCCTACTCTGTGTCAACTCATTGAGTAGAATCTGTGAAGGTCCCAATGACTAGTAGATAAGGTTTGCCACCTTAATGCGAACATCTCCAAGGAACTGCAATCTCATAGGCTCGAAAGTGATTTAGACCATGGAGCAAACCATGAGCCTCTCAATGATGGTAGGAACGTCAGAAATGATGGGTTCACCTAGAGAGGATCGAACCTCTACTGATAGAGGTAACTCTAGGGGCATCCCTCTAGACTTTTTAAATAAAAACTTTTCAATTTTGCGTTATTTTCTTTTCCTAGGAGTAGTTCTAATTTAATTTCCATTTTAAATAAGGGAAGGTAGGATCACCATGTCAATTGTAGCAATTCGCGGTCATTTTCGACCACCGCTTTGAAAATTATTCGTGTATGTCACTACACAAAGGCAATGCCTCAGGAACTGGCTACCGCTAACAAGGTTTTCCTGGTAGAAGAATTTGACCACTTTGGGAAGTGTGTAGGTGTAGAGGAATATGAGTTATCAAATTACAACAGTGATGATGAAGACACATAGGCTAACTTAGAACTGCTTAAACATTTAATGGACAAATACGATGAGCAGATCAAAGTAGTTGAGGAAGAAATCATGGAAGTCAACCTGGGAACCACGGAGAAGCCAAAGCTGGTGCTTATAAGTGCCAACCTAAATCCAAAGGAACAAGTAGAAATGATAAAAATCCTAGAAGAGTTCGTGGATGTACTGGCTTTCAAATACGAGGATATGTCTGATCTACAGTCAACCATTGTGGAACACTTACTTCCACTAAACCCTGGTGCTAAACCTGTCAAATAGAAATTGAGGCGATTGAGACCAGAGTTGGAACTCAAAGTCAATGAGGAGATCAACAAACTCCACAAGGTGAAATTCATCAAAGTGGTTGTGTATCCTAAGTGGGTCTCCAACATTGTGCTAGTAGCTAAGAAGGACAGAAGGGTCAAAGTCTGTGTCGATTATCGCAACCTCAACGATGCTTGTCCTAAAGACGACTTTCCTTTGTCATACATTGACTTGCCAGTTGACAATACCGTAGGATACGAGATGTTATCGTTCATGGATGGTTTATCTAACTACAACCAGATCAAGCTAGTAGAGGAAGACTAGGAAAAGACATCATTCATCACACCATGGGGAACATACTGCTACGTGGTCATGCCATTCAGACTCAAGATCGTTGATGCAACCTACCAATGGGCAATGATGGTCATATTTCACAACGTAATGCACAAAAGTATTGTGGTGTACGTCGATGACATCCTGGTCAAGTTGAAAACAAGGGAAGGACACTTCGAGGCACTGAGAAAGGTACTGAGTAGAGCAAGGCAGTACCAAATAAAGATGAATCCAAAGAAGTGCGTGTTCGAAGTTACTACTGGCAAACTATTGAACTTTATTATCAATAAAAGGTGAATTGAGGTAGACCCACAGAAAGCTAAGGCAATTGTGCAAATTCTTCTCCCATGGAACATTAAGGAGTTTAAAGGACTCATCAGACACTTACAAATCATCCAAAATACATTTCACAACACGTCAATTGATGCAAGCCCTTTTATGAGTTGCTAAAGGGGGAAAAGGAGTTTGTTTGGGATGAAAATTGTCAAAAATCTTTTGATGAACTCAAAGCATACCTCATGAACCCACCCGTCTAGTCAGCACCCATACCAGGGAAGCCATTGTTGTTATATGTAGTAGTCACTTCATCCTCCATAGGCGTGGTGCTCACCCAACACGATGAAAGTAGAAGGAAAGAGAAGGCCATCTACTACCTAAGTAGAATATTTTTGGAATATGAGGAGAAATACACTGCTATTGAAAAGCATTGTTTACACTGATATGAGTGTCTCAAAAACTAAGGTACTATTTCCTAGCTCACAAGGTCTGCTATATCGCAACAACGGATCCGATCAAGTACATATTCGAGAAATTGGCTCTCTCTAGAAGGCTGACGAGATAGTGGGTCCTCCTCATAGAGTTTGACCTCCAATATGTGCCTCAGAAAGTAGTCAAGGGGCAGGCCATAGTAAATCATCTAATGGAGCTACGTTTAAAGGACTACCAACCCGTCCAAACAGATTTCTCAAATGAAGAAATACTGACAATACGAACCGTGGAGCCACCTGATCAACAATGGACTCTTTACTTCGATGAGGGCCAGGCATTAGCATAACACTGCTTTTTCCTGAAGGAGTCCTCATCCCTCGAGTTGTTCGATTAAATTTCACTACGAGTACCAATAACATTGCAGAATACGAGGCCTTGATCCTTAGGCTACGCCTAGCCATAGAGCTAGGGATAAGGCAGTTGAAGCTCATCGGAGACTCCCAACTGATTATGAGACAAATCTCGAACAAATACAGAACCATTAATCCAAGATTAGAGGCATATGAAGACATCTCCCCCTTATTGGTAACCCGATTCCAGCAAGTAATGTGTCCATACCCTCTGGAGTCACAACCTTCTTACAAATGCTCTCGCTTTGTTAGTCCTCAATTGAGTTCCCAATCAATACTAGGGAGCAGACCATCATGGTACAATAGCAAGGGACATCCCTCCTTGATTCAACCGAACCATGGGCAATGGAGCTTAAGAAGGAGATCGAGAAGTCGAAGATCACAAGGTTTGAAGTTTGCTTCAACATTGAAGATGACGGAAATCTCTTGTTTTTCGACATCCAGAACTACATCTAGAACGAGACTTTCTCTGAGTATGCAACTTCACAAGATAGAGAGGCAATAAGGATGATGGCTACCAGATAATTCATGAGAGCCAAGGTTCTATTCAAGAAATCTTTCAGTGGGATAGAGCTTCGTTACGTCACCTACGAAGAAGTCGAAGTCATCCTTAGCAAGATGCACAAAGGAATATGCGGTGGACACGTCAACACCCAATTTATGGCCAAAATGATATTACGAAGAGATTACTATTGGCCCACTATGGAGGTAGACTGCGCAAACAGAGTAAGGAGATGCAAGCAATGCTAAGTTCATCTAGACAAAATACATGCACTGGTATTAGAGCTGAACCCATCCCAAGCACCATGGCCATTTGCTATGTAGGCATTTGATGTGATCGGTCCCTTTGATACGGAAAAGCAGAACAAATTCATACTCACTGCCACTAAATACTTCATCAAATGGGTGGAAGTAAAAGTGTTCATTGAAATCAAGGCCTCAAGTCTATGTAGGTTCGTTCGAAAGAATATCCTCTCAAGGTTTGGGATTCCAAATAAATTAGTAGTAGACAATGGTGCCATCTTCACATCACAAGATTTCTGAAAGCTATGCAAGAAGTTCAAAATTGAGCTACAACATTCGTTGCCATACTACCTCCAAGGTAATGGGCAAGTTGAAGCTATTAACAAAATGCTAATTTGAATCCTTAAGAAAATAGTAGAAGGCGCCAAGGGACCGGATTGGACATATAAACTAATTAACACTTTATGGGCCTACCGAACCTCCATAAGGACACCCACAGGCCAAACCCCATTTACGCTTACTTATGGTATGGAGATAATAGTCCCAGTTGAAATCATGGTCCCCTCATCAAGAATCCAACTCAACAATGAGATGACTGTTGAGGATAAGTGGCAGATGTCAAGTCTACAGTTAGATTTACTAGATGAGAAGCGGTTGCAAGCTGTTGAGCATGCATGCCTCTGCCATGAATGACTAGTAAGGGCTTATAAAAAGAAAGTAATTGAATGTAAATTCAATATTGAGGTTATTGGGTTCTTAGAGAAATCCTACCACGTAAGTATGGGAAATTGAGACAAGATTGGAAAGAACCATACTAAGTGATAAAGGCATATCCAGGCAATGCATATTATTTGGCTAGAGAGGATAGCACTAGGCTTGAACATCTCTGGAATACACTGCACCTCAAAAGGTACTACCCTTGACATGTATACTGAGCCTATAAACTGTCCAAGCTTGTGAACTGCCTGTCTCCCAAAAGCTTAGGAACCTTGTCCTTAGCCTCACTTCACGAACAGGTTGTGGGAAGAGTCTGACACAGAGATAAAGGCAAGTCCTCAAGGGTTCTCCCTTTGGTTTGCGAACAACAAGTCCACAAACTTCTCTAAGTCGGACATACTATCCTAGTGTAAATCTTAGTAAGTTGTGATCAGGTAGATATCCATGGCCAAACCTAAAAGTGCAAAAAAAAAGGAGAGTGCACCAAAATAAAAAGGGGTGATTTGGTCCATCAATAATAAATATCTATCGACCGGACACTCAAAATAGGGGTGAGACCACTAACGCTCGATCGATGTGCTATCATAGCATAAATTTCAGTGAGTAGTGATGGATAGGCACCTGCCAAAAGAGAAGAAATAAAAATATAAAAAAGAATGCAGCAAAGAAGCTATCCAAAAGAAAAAACGACAGCAAAGAAGTTGTCCTGAGTCAAAACAAAAAATTGGGGTTTTAAAAAAAAAACACAGTAGGATTCAACCTTAGGATGGGGGTTAAGAACTTTGAATCTAGCCAAGGTCTCAACATAGGACACTATCCCTTTCTCCCTACACCCTACACAACACACTCAAAGGCAAGCGGTAGGAACCTAAGGTTAAGGGTAGTTAGTACTTGTGGATATGGATTTGGGGATTGATGAAGATTATCGTCGTGTCCACTCACTTCATCAATTCTTGTGATAACCACTTGTCTTTTTCTTAGTTTGATTTTAACAAAACGTCTTGTGGGAGTGTGGTAGTTATGATGATGTGGATTCTTGATTCAGTGGGTTGGCGGCAGGATGTTGCCCAGCAATGTCCTCGTGCTTTTGTAATAATCCTTCCTTTCAAAACAAATGAAAAATAGATCTAGATTAGTTTTAAGTACAATAAATGAAATAAAAAGAAACAACAAATAACATAAACAAACAAATCTAATACTAACCAAGGGTTGTCCCCGCATGCATATGCCATGGGCCATATTATGTCATGCAATGGATTTATGTTAATGAAAATGCAATAAGAGAAAAATGCTCTCTTTCACTTTTGTGTGCTTTGGAGTGGATGAAGGAGGTGGAGGCTGATCGGACAGAGCTTCAAGACATGCTTTGGCTTCAATAGGATAATCTTTAGTGGATCTAAGACACTCCCATGGGGAATTTGGATAGAGTGGAGGAGGGGATATGGATCTCTCTTACAAGATCTCTCTAGATTTTTTACTAGCTCCTTAAGTTATGAAAATGTGCCTCCCCTTTTGACTCTTGACCTAGGGGTCAATTTATAGAGTTTGGAGGCTACAAATCTTGTCAATGACGAGTGGAAGATCAATGGTCAGGATCAAACTTGCAAAATATAGCAAAAAAATTCTTTATAGAACTTGTCGTCGATGGGACAAGCAACGGAATCTCTGAGTCACCGTCCTTAGAGACAACGAGGTAGAAGATCCTAGATTCAATGTGCGCAGTGAATTAGCGACCGAATGACAAGAAATTTGCCACGTCAGCTAGTCGCCAGTCTATGTGGGAACGAACTACTAAAAAAGCATAATTTTAAAAATCAAGATCATAAAATATCCATTATGAATCTATTATCAAATATTTGACCAAATCAATCCTGAAAAATCACACTCGTAATTGAAAGATATTTTAAGTTATTTTCCAAAATCAAAATCCACTTAAAATGTTAAGTAAATTAGATTTGAAAATCAAATCTTTAATAATTACAAGAAAACTCAATTAAAATCAATGATGTATTTGATTTAAAATAGATTGACAATCATTTGGATATTTTGGATTTTATCTTTATTTTTTAGCATTATCATGAATTAAATATAAGCTATAACATTAAATGTGATAACTTATTAGAAAATCTCATTTTTGATAAAAATAAAGATAAGTAATCTTAATTATCAAGTCACCAAATTTCAATAATTTTCTAGATTATTTGGCATTTATAATGATTTATATGATATCCGTAGATATTTAAATGTTAGAAAATCATAGAAATTATAATAATTATGGGAAAAATCATGATAACATTTATAAATGTCCCATTTATTATATTAAATCCCGGGATGACAAATTATGTGGAGAGTGATGTCCAGGATTCTTGTTGCCTGTTGAAGTGACTAGATATGTCGCCTGTATACTAGCAACTAGTCCAGTTGCTTGTCATACTGGTAACATCCTGGTCTTTTACAGCTTACCTCCTATTTTTTACCTTAATCCATAGAGATACGACAAAAACCTAGAAATACTTCAGAAATTCCATGGCAAAATATGAAAAATATGTTATAACTCCTTAGCCATGTGATCTAGGACACCTCAAGGGTTCCTATCCTAAATGAACTCTCGAAAATGAGAAAATGGGATGTCTACAGATGCCCTTCCCTGGAGTTGATCTTGGAATAAGATTGGCTCCAAGGTAAGAAAGATATCTCCATTGAGCATTTCCTAAAAAAAGGAGCTTATTCTCAAATGATTTGCCATGAATTCCAAAAAGAAGTCTACACCTATGGGATTCGGGACATGGTCGCACAACCAAAAAATGAGAAGATGAGCTGACTCAGTTTTGGGATATGGTCGCATAGCCAAGTGGTTCTATAACTAAGAGATGTCATCATATTGAAGGTTTAGGCATGGAGGAGTCAAGTCAGTTTCGGAGCTATGTAACGCAGCCAGTGTTGAGACCTGTCAATCATGTAGAGTGACACTTCAACGAGGTAAAAACTAAGATGACCGTGGGGAAATTACCTGATCGCCAGTCAAAAAGAAAAGGTAATTAAAAGATGCCGTCATATTGAACTCAACATCGAAGTTATGTGTCGCAGTCGGTGTTGAGACCTGTCAACTGTGTAGAATGACACTTTAACGGAGCAGAACTAGGGAAAATAGAGGGTGATAATTTTTTTGACTTCTTCTTTGAGAGCTTGCTTGGATCGGAATAATGAGATTGGATAGGTTGGACTTGAATGAACTTTAGGAGGATCACAAGTTCTAAGGGTTTCTAACACTCCTGAAGAACATTGCTCCGTCAATGCTCCACTTCCAATGCATGGTTCCTAAATGCATGGATGCATGATTTAAGCAAACAATAATGCAAATGTAAGGTCAACATTCAATATGCAATGAATGGTCCATATGACAGGTTAGGCCGGTGGGGTACGGGTGGTCCCTAACTATATAGACATATGCAAAAATGTGTGAATGCAATTCGTCATGGTCAAGTGTTTTCTGTCTTTGAGTATGACCAGTACTCTCCAAAAAGGACCGTCGTCCCACAATTCGACTTGGTAAGTAAAATGATTCTATGAATAAAGAGCCGAGTAAGGGAGTGAACCCTTGCTTCGCTAAACTAGGGTTTGGCCTCTTAGTCAGAGTAGTGTGTCTGTATACATAGTTGGGATTCCAAAGGCAGAAGTCCATTGTCGGTGAAACTTGGTGTAGTGCCACGGTGGGGCTTCATGTACTAACACGTAGTGGGGATGATATTTGCACACTTAATAAACATGTTAGTAATCAAGGGTGTACCTTCCCTACCTTGAAGGGTTGGCTAAGTTACTTAGGAAAAGTACTGTAATGCTATTCTTTTACTCCCTTATGTTTGAAATCAGGTAGAGGGAATTAGTCTTGACCTTAGCTGAGAGTTGGAAAATTGGAGTCTGATGGATGCCAACTGTGAGTCATCCACAGATGCTCTAACATCATTGCGGGGCAATGTATTTATGGGGCAAAATGCACCTAAGTCATGAAGGTACGCTTGAGTAGGACATCTAACTCCAAAACCTAGTGGATTGATGGTTGCATCACCGGTTAGACTAATTCTAGTTTCCTTACTATGTTTTCACTTATAGGTAAGGGTAGATGGCACTACTTATTTGTTTTTGGCTTTTCTTAGTTTTCTAATTTTTTTAGGATTTTTAAATTTTCTGATTTTTTTGATTTTTTTTTTGGAATTTTCTATTTTTTTTATTTTGAATTTTCTGATTTTTTTTTCTTATTATTATTATTATTGTTATTATTTTCTTATTGATGATTGATGACGAGTGCAATCATAACTCTCCCTCCTATGCATTTAGCATTACTACCTTGTATTATCCAAGGTGAGAGAGTTGTCCTTTTTAACTAAGCCTTAGCCTTTTGAGGACTTAGGACTTTGTATTGACTTTAGTTGATCATTATTTCCTTTATTTACTTAATCCTTGAGCTTAAGGCTTCTGGCCCCTTGCCTATGTGTAGAAGAGTAGGGGAGACTTAAGGTTCAACAAGCTCTTGACATCGGTTATAGCTTTTGTACCATTCGCCGGTGGTTAGCTCTAATGCACCTATAGCTAATCTAGAGGCTTTTGGCTTTCATTTTTTGGACAGCTTATTTGCTACCATCTTTTCCTTTTTTTTCTCTTTTGGGGTTCCCATCTCTAGTTATTTTTCAGTAAATGCCTGCCCATCACCGCTTTCTTGGACTTATGTTATGATGACACATCTACTTATTCGTCAATTGTCTCACCCCGTTTGAGTACCCGTCCATCATTGCCTTCTCGAACTTATGCTATGATGGCGTACCAAACTTTCGTGCTCTCCTCTCTTTTGGGTGTTTTCTAAGTTATTTGGTGTTTAATGCGGTCCTTCATCACTGCCTTCTCGAACTTATGTGAGGAGGCCACGTTGTACAAGGCGAGCAGCTTTTATGATATGCCTAAGCTCTGAGCCTACTTTGCTCTCATCTCCTCGTATGGGTGTTTGTGTAGATAGGACAAGGATAAGTTTACCCTAGTCGCTCAGCTTTCTTTCTATGTAGGAGACAGTTTTCTTCCTTAGTTGATACTAGGTCTTGGGTCCTCTTTAGGCTTTCAGCATGTTGATTGAAGGATGTACTTCTAGAGTACATGTAACTTCTACGGATCTGAAGGTATTTTCAGGTCATCCTACCCATTTGGTGGACCTTCCCTAGATGTTATAGTCTCTGCTTAGGGAAAACCTTGGATAATATGCTTTGGCAATCCTACCTAATGCTGTAAGGTATTAGGTATATGACCCACACTCATCAATCATCTTCATTATTGTTTCCTTTATTGCTATTATTAAATCTAACTTAGCATACAAAGAAATAATAAAGACAAATAAAAGGAGAAGTTCATAAAGGGAATTTAATGTTTTATTTACATGTTTTTGACAATGAAATGACCTTGCTCCTAGTCAGGCTCGGTCGAGTTACGTATTGCCCTTCCTAGATGGATGGGCCTTACCTGTAGGGTGGCTGTAGGAGCTTGCCCCTGGCATTAAGCACTCAGGTGCTGGTAATGCATCATTTGATTTTTCTTTTGGCTTGCGCCCAATTGTTGCTTTGTCAAGGTCATGGTTAGACCTGTCTTGGTTCAATTGCTCTTGTGTGCCCTTGGTGGATGAGTGTCTTTGTGAAGGGTTCTTTTTCGTTGAAGCATGATTGCTTATGTCCCCTTCGCTCTCCTCCTGATGGGTGTACTCATTGATGCTCCTAGTGGGCTCACTTATCTTTGTCAGATCTGGTGGCTTGAGAGGGGGACTAATTCTTGTGTGGTCTCCCTGGAGATGTTGGCAGAGCTGGTTGATAGCGGCCTCCAAGTTGTACCAGTCTTCATCATCGTACTCATCATAGACTAGTGGCGTGCCCTCTGGGTCTTCTGCTTGATCCTACACTAGATGTGGTCCTTGGTTAATGGAGGCTATAATGCCTTCGACTAACATTTCTTGGGCCTACTGACTACTCCCCACATTGTCATCCTGGTCGTCATACTCATCGTAGATGGGCATGTCTTCCCAGGGTTTGTTTGATGCAATGGAGTCCTCCACTTCTTTGGTTGGTGGTCCCTGATCTAGGTCTGCTTGTATGTCTTCGATGATCACAAGCTCAGGAGTGGTTGGCTCGTCTTCATTCTCAGCCTCCACGTGAACTATTGGATGATCGGACCGGGGATCTTGATGAATTTCCTATTGTTCTCCTTGAGATGTCCCCAATTTATCTTTAAGTTTAGTCCACATGATTTCCCCCTCATCGTTTAGGTCATAGATCTTGCCTCTGACCGTGGAATACTCCTCTAATGTATGCCCATTCTTCTGATGGTATGGGCAGTACATGGATAGGTGTAACACCCCAGTGCTACACAACAGTACAAGAACTACCCAAGTACAGCTAAAAGAATTTAAATGGCAGAATAAAATAAATAAAGCTAATCACCCAGACCTGTGTGCGGCAAACGTGGCTCGAAAAGATGCACCAGATTAGACTGCTCCTACACCTGAGCACCTGAAACAAGGGGGCAAGGAAAAACACGCGTGAGTGACAGGAATGTCACCCAGTACGTGCCCCCAAAAACAACACTAAAAATCCAATGAAAACCATTGCTAGACAACTACTATTGCCAAAACCAGATGTCCAACGTGAAAACATGGAAAACAATGGCATTTCAAACTTTCTTTTCTTTTCTTTCAAAACCTCATGCTCGTTCATAAACCTTTATTCTCAAAACTGGAGAAGCAAAACATTTCATCTAGTTTCTTAGCCCAAAACATCATTTAAAAATCATTAACGCAATTTATAACAATCCGGGCTAGGAACTAGTCCACACACACAAATCCACACTTTTCCATTCCAAAACTGGTCGCATCACCCTGGCCACAGGCGATCGACCTGGCCTCAAGCAGCTGGTGAGGATTCCATGTCACCACACCCAC
>JAMKQA010052047.1:0-18545 GCA_024699735.1 Posidonia australis
AAAAAATGTTTAGATTTTCTTGAATCCTAAGATCAAATCCTTTGTCCATTATTTATCCGATGAAGTATCATGTAGTCTGTAGTATATTTTTGGAAACGATAATAATATTAGTAAGAATTCTTGGTTATGAGTCCACTACCAAGAACAACAAAAAACAAAGTTCCAAGTATTACAAAAAAGACTAAAGATCCAGAAGAAATCGAAATTAACTTGACCAATGTAATACATATATGGCCAGAATCATCCAAAAATCATTAAGTTATAACTCCCATTCAACGGACTATCACAGAAAAAGCAAGAGAAGTGCTCTCCGTGCAGAAAAAATAAAAATAAAAAATGAAAAACCCTAGTCGTCGTTCCCGTGCTCTCCTCCGTCACGCCACTTCCTTCGACTAGTCTACCTTCAAGGTGCGGCTTTTGGAGGAGGATGATCCCCCTATCGCTCCAATCCGTAAAATGTTTCGCCGATCGGCGAGACCTAGCCCCCCCTACCCGCACCTTCTCCCTCACAGGTAAGTCGATCTGGGAAGAACCCCTCTTCCCTACCCCCTTCTGTTGGGGTAAAAAAACGCTTCAATGGCTAATCGCCCCCTTTTTAGGAAGTCAAGCTCTAGTTCTCGGCTTCCTTGTTGGGTTTCACCCTTACTGTGGCGATCCTTGCATTTTTTTCTTTGAACTTTGTTCTCTAATTACTTTGTTTTACGACAACTCTTTGTCTCACATTCCCTCTGTGTATAATACTGCTATGACAGTGGATTGTTTTATGCATATCAAAGAGTTATCTTTTAATTAGTTAAATTATTTGGATCATTGTCATCTGCATTCAGATTTGATTTTTCTTTTTACCTATCGGAGAAATCTCCCTTTTGCCGTTTCATTTTATGAGGCCTCTAGCCTCAGTCGTCTCGCAGTTGTATCTTTGACTGAGGCCCTGGTCCCAGCTCTACACTCCGGTGAACTTGTTCCTCGTAAGGTTATTGAGGATCGACCCTCGCCTCCTGCTGCACTGTCTGATGGTCTCTCGTCGGCAAGCCATTGTACTTTCCTAGAGAATTTTTTCTCTCCTCCTGACCCCACGATTAATCCCGCATCATCGGTCTGTGGTTTCCCTCGGGTGGGTGACCACCGGACAATCATTCCCTTCGCCTCCTCGAGGGAGACGATGGGTCAGCAGTCTTCTCGAGACTCTAACAGTTCCACTATCTCCTCAGAGTCTATCTTGAGCTCTGTGTGGGATTTTTCTCTTTTTCATTTACCATTCCACCAGCGGGATTACATTAATATCCCCCCTAATTATGCACAGGCTCAGAACTTAATTGACACTCCTCTACAGTCATGCATTAATAAAGAGCTCGTTAATTTGCACCGTAGAGATAATAATGACGTTGATTTGGTACGCTTTAGTCGTAACCCCGTAACTTGCGTTCAAGAGGGTCAGTGCCATCACATTAATGCCTTTAAGGAGTTTTCTGATAGCGCCGATTCAAATCGCCGCCCTGCCCCGTCCAGCATTTATAGCCAGGCGGTAACGTGTGCAGACCCTCAACTTTCTCCTCCTTATTCCTGCCACTGTAATAATGACTTGGGGTTGCCTTTGGCATGCATCCCTGACAGCGAGATAAGCCCTGACAAATCCGATTTACCTACTCTTTCTCTTCCTCTTGGTTCGCGCTTTGCTGCTCTAGCTTCTCCTATCCCAACCACTAATGCTTCTACAAGCCTTCGGAGCGACGTTGCACATCCTCTGGAAGACTCCGTTACGGAAGGGTGGACAGCCATGAATTCTGTGGCGATTTGTAAATTTTTTCAGACTCAGGACTCTTCATCTCCCCCAGGTCCCACCATGACAGGTCTCTCCCCACATAACCCCACCATCATCCCTCCCTCAGAAGCTACTTGCGATCTCCTACTCTCCCTCTCCTGCTGTACCCTTGTCTTTGCACACTCCACCCACCTGACCAAGGAGCTTCTTGATTATCATATTGCCACCAACTGGCCCCCTACCTCTAGGGTGGAAGTCAAGGACTCCTCTCCAGGCAAGTTCATTCTTAAGTTTCCATCTCCAAAAACCAAAAATGATACTCTTAATCTGTACAGCTCCTCTCTCCAATCTCTGTCCGCATCCTTTATACATTGGACACCCCAATCCAACGTGGTTTTCACTCTGAGAGAGGAAGGAGTTTGGATCAGATTAAAAGGCATTCCCCATCACCTATGGAACGTGGACGTCTTCCACATCATGGTCGCCGAGTTTGTTGATCTTTTAGAAGTCGACCTTTCTATTGATCATGTCAAACATCAAGGTTTTACCCGCCTTAGAATTAAGATTCATCATGGTAAAGACTTGCCTGACTCCCGATTCTTTGCTTTTGGCAGAATAGTCTACCCTATTAAGTATAGGCGGAGTTGGGATATTTGTTCTCCCTCCAATCAGCTCCCTTCTCCATCTTGGCCCTCTCAACCTGCTCCAGTTTCGACTCAAAGAGGTCTTAATCCCACTAGGAAGACATTCAAAAACTCCAAGGGTTGGCGAGGAGCCAAAAGTGGTAAAGCCCCTAGGTCTGGAAAGAATGTATGGACCAGATCTTCCTCCTTACCACATCTTCATGTCCCATCTGCTAACACTGCTGGCCTCCTTCCTATCCCCTCATCTTCTGAAAGACTTTACAATGCTTCTCCCTCCCTCTCCTCTAATACTACCAACTCCCAGGGGAATGATTCTCATACATCTGTGGACACTTCCAAATATGTAGAAGCTAAGATACGAGCAAGGAAAATCTCCATGGTTAAATTCAAAAAAATCATGGCGCTCTATGATTGTTTGGAGAAGGACGATATGGACAATACCCCTCCGGAGATACCCTTCTCTCATCCAAGCACTCTTGTGCATGCCCCAGGTAATAGCCAGCTACACTCTCTTTCTGACTCTGAACAGTGCAATTTTAGATCTTTGAGAAATAATGATTTATATCCCTCAGAATCTTTTGAGGATTCATCCAATAATGCCAATATCGAGAATTTAGAAGTAGATCCCTTGCTCTGGGATTCTTACCAACACTTTCAATCCTTCTGTGATAATATTGGTATCTCTCTTAGATCAACCGCACTTGCTAAAAGTTTTTTTAATCAAGGGGTTAGGATCTAGTGCTAAATCTAGAGCTGTGCGTAATTTAATAAGATCCAACAAATGTGATCTAATCATCATAACTGAAACCAAAAAGGAATCCTACTCTCAAGGTTCCCTTAGATCATTAGGGGTAGGAAAATTACCTCTTGGTCATACCTATCCTCTATTGGAGCATCAAGGGGTATATTGATTGGTTGGGATGGTAATATTTTTGACATAAAAGCTCAGTTATCTGGAACTTATTGTCTATCCTTACATTTTAAAACTTATGAAGATGGATTTGAATGGTGGCTTACAGGGGTTTATGGACCTTGTGATGCACATCTTAAGCCTGATTTTCTAGAGGAACTTCATTCCCTCAGTCAGGTGGTTAACAATAATTAGGTTATTGGAGGGGACTTTAATCTTATTAGATTCACCTACGAACACTCCTCCAGACCGAGGATCACTAGGCATATGAAAACCTTTAATGACTTTATTAACAGTAACTATTTGGTGAATCTCTCTCCTAATAATTGCTCCTTTACTTGGTCAAATTTACAAGAACACCCAACTATGATCAAACTTGACCGTTTCTCATCTCTTCTAATTGGTCAGCAAAATTCCCACATGCCTTCTGTACTGGCAAGGCCAGAGTAGTCTCCAACCATGTTCCTATTATTCTAGACACAACTATGCTGGACGGGGGCCCCTCTCCCTTTAGATTTTACAAATCTTGGCTCCTTATTGCTGGTTGTGAGGCACTTATCCAGGACTGTTGGCATAAGTCCATAGGACTTTACGCCACCTCTTCCCCCTTGACTGGCTTTACCTATAGATTGAAAATTTTAAAACATAACATAAAAAACTGGGTTGGGCCCATTAGAGCAGAAAGAAGCTGGAGATTAAGATATATAGAATCACAGATACAATTCATTGATGGATTGGCTGAACATTCTGCAATCAATGATGTGATCTGGGTAGAGAAACAAGCATTGAGAACAGAACATCATCCACTATTAAAAGAGCAGGAGACCTTTTGGAGACCGAAATCCATAATTCAATGGTTGAAAGAGGGAGACTTTAACACTGCCTTCTTTCACAATATGGTTAATTGCCATAAAAGAATAAACAATATCTACTCCCTGAATATTAATAACAAGCAAATCACTTCCCCTAAGGCAATATGTAATGTGATTGAGAATCACTTCTTTAACCAATTCAACAAAAGACATTGCCTTAAAGTTCCCTTCAATTGAGACAGCTTGGTCCCTCACAAGATCCCTAACCCTGACTCTCTTAAAGTTCCATTTAGTGAAGAGGAAATAAAAGCAAATATCTTTAAATTACCTGGGGACAAAGCCCCGGGTCCTGATGGATTCTCATTGATGTTTTTCCATCATTTTTGTGACCTTTTGAAACCTGATATCGTGAACATCTTCCACCACTTTCACTCAACTAGTGACCCTGACACTTTTGCACCTTTCAACCAAACATTTATTGTTTTAGTTCCCAAAAGGAATGGTGCCAGTTAGATAAAAAAACTTCAGGTCAATAAGTTTGGTAAACAATATTTACAAAATCATTATCAAAACTCTGGCTACTAGGTTATCCCCAGTTCTCAACCAGGTAATCGATTATTCTTAATGTGCCTTTCTATCTGGTCGATCAATGCCCTCAGATCGGCGAGCGGAAAAGGGGGTAGAGTGTGTTTTGACTTTAATGCATACCTACGGGTTTTTTACCTCGCAAGGAGGAGGCCGACGTCGGCAAGAGGCCGGAACTAAGGGGGGATGGGATAACCAGAGAGAAATATTCTGCATCCTCCTCAAGCAGCCGATTTTTGAAAGCATGCCAGTTGCATCCGGTAGCCTTGTGCAAAAGGGCGCGAGCAGAGCGCCGACGGCGCCCCATCCACCGATCACAAGACGCAGGAAGTCGAAGGTCGCAGAGAGCCACTAGGGTTTCAGCCACAAAGGTAGAATAGCCAGTTTTTCCAAGAATGTTGGTTGTTGCTGTTGATATAAGTTAGTCTGTAGTATATCACTCAATGATTTTGTCCTTCTAGTATTGTAGTTGTCAACTTTGATGGAGTCATTGACAGGAGGTCTTACAAGGAACTCATAAAAAAGGAAAAATACAACTATATCATCCAAAATAATTAAAAATATAGATTTACCATCATAAATTTTGAAAGTTCAGGTATACCACTAGACCCTCTTTTTTTCTACACATATGTCATCGAATTATTTTCTGAGTCATACTTGATAAAATATTCCTTGACGTCGTTAACTTTTAATCAATTTCTCATTTTTTTTCCCTTCCTTCGTTCAAACCAAAACCTTAACTCCTATCCTTTCCCGATTGACGATGGCCATCTTCTTGATCTCTACTTTCTCTTTCTCCTCCTTCCCACCTTTTAGATACCACCTCCATAATAAAGAACCAAAAGCAGACCACTAAACGGAGGAGGACCTAACAAAGAAGACACCTTTCTAATTGGACTACCCACCGTTCCTGCCCTCAACACTTCTACGAAAGTGAGTGAAGGGCTCTCAATGGACCATCAAGTTCTTTGAGCTTTGGAATTAGAGATCTAGGCTGAATGAGGAAGGTACTGACAAAGGTGATGCTTTGGGATTTAAGATGAAAACAATGGTGAAAATGATAACAGGGACAGATTAGTCTTTTCCCACACTTAGATTCGCCTTTTAACTAGTCCAAGTTATATTTTAACCCATTAGATAATGATGATGGCATATGTGTATAAAAAAAGAAGTTCCAATGGTATATTCAAACTTTTAAAATTTATGATGGTAAATGTGTTATCGATCTGGTGATAAGTATATTACATCACTTGATGGTTGTTTCTCATAATCAAATGTTTGATTTGTAATATATATTAATAACCGTTTACAAAAAAATAAAATGTGTTATCGATCATTTAAGATGGTATACCTCTATTTCTCCTTCAAAAAAATGTTGACACATTTATGGTAACAAAAGAGCAAAAGCAGAAAAGCTTTTGCTTGCCATATGGATTGCCTTGCTATTCTCTCGTCAACCAAGCTCCAACTACTCAGCAGCTTTTATGAGCTGGTTGCATTGGGGTCCTTTCAAATAATGGTTAAAGAAGAAAAAATCGCAACAGTATGAAACAGTCAGCAATTAACAGTCATTGGGCTTCATGAGCTGGAGTTCTGCCAGCATCCAGATGGATCACATTAACTTAACCCTCCGCTTTTTGTACTTACGCTTCACCACCGGATTACCAAGCCATATTGATCCCAAATTCATGCCAGCCAGTGCCAGATGGAAGAAGACTTTCTTTTTTCTAAAGCATAACCAGTACCTGATGATAAAACCCATGGCGGTCCAGCATAATACCGCACCTGCCTAAGTGATCATTCGCTAGATTGGATCTGTGTGTAGCAGATTCAAATTTCACCAAAGCCAACCCACGAATTGTTATTATCTTTTGAACCAATGGCTACCAAAAAGAGCATAAGATGGCATGGTACATTAACAATACCTACGAAGAATTTCTTTTCACCAAATGGCTACCATAAAGAGCACAATGATTAGTAAGAGGTAAATCAAAGAAAATGAGTCACAATGATTAGTCTGAGGTGTGCCATAACAAATCCTCATCAGTTAGATTAGTCAAAGTGATCATTTAACAAGAGGGTACTATAGTCTTCTGGTGTACTCGGGTACTCGGAGAGAGCTTCAAGTTTACCATGAAAAGAAAAGAAGTACAATTGTTAGGATCAGCTTTGATCTACTTGACACTTGACAGGCATTAAAAAATAACTTAATTATCTCAAAATTAGTAAACATCGGACTAGATATACATTTTTCATATAAAAAAATATAAGAATGAAAAAACCTATCAACATCACTAATGTACAATGCACAGATACAAGGAACACAACTGGGGAGCAGTAGATTACAGCATGTAACTGCACAGCCGTGGCTTGAACTCGGTCAAAGGTGGAAAATTCTCCTACTCAGTCCTTTAAAGTTAGGATGATAGTCAATGAGCAAGTTTAAACAATGGACTACGCCGATGTCCAGTTATCGGAACAGTTCTGGATACGACCACATTATGAATCTTGCAAAAACATCTGTCTCAAGAAATTCAATGTGTGCTGCTCGTCCAATAAGAGCATTCAAGCTTCTTCCTTGAGAACTCATGTCAAAGTTGATGTCACATCGCATGAATGTGCGCTGTTCAGATGATGGGGCACGGATTTGATCCAGGCAGTTGTTAAGCATTTCCATGAAGACCTGAGCCTTCTTTGAGTTATCCGATGAAGATGCTGGACACAGCTCAATTCGAGCCGAATGATAGGGAACATAACCATCCTTTAAGAAAAACGGCAAGTATTATTTGTGAGAAAGAACAGCAATGTTAGAAGTTGAATCACTTAGTGTGAAGTATTGCCACTGCATCAATATCCACTGGACCATGGTTACAAAATACTAGAAGCTGAATGAGAAACACAGTTACAATGGCTTGGCAAATCCCATGGGAAAAAGGTAGAATTTTATTTGTGCAAGAAGGTCATAGAACAACATACAATTTGCAAAAACATCATAACATAATTATAAAAAACACCATAGGTATTTTTGTAATTTTATATGAGAAATCGTTCAACATGTAGCAGGAGAGAAAGAGAAGCCAAATTACCTGAATTCTCCTCTAAATAACCTGATATATAGAAAGAAGATGCTGCACAATTAATTAATACCTGAGGTGAGGACATCAGAATTATGTTTTTGAAATTCTCCAAGGTTTTTTGCTGCAAAAAAAGAAAACAGAGACAAATTAGTTCATCCGAGAGAAATGATTAAATGATACATTCGAAAAATTCATAGCATGTGTTAGATAACTTGTATTAAGTTGATGGATGGTTAAACAGGTTATTAGATAACCATGTAAATAGAGTGTCCTCAACACTATATATATGTACCCTTCCACGTTAATGTAAGATATAATCCTCTCTTTTCTCTAACATGATATCAAGAACTTAGGATTTTCAACAAAAAAAAGAGAAGAAACACACTCGTCGGTGCCCGGCCCGCCCACCCCAGCGGCCTTGCCGACCCTCAAACAGCCGTCTGGACCCTACTGGTCCTTCAACATCTGCAGGCCCTCTACAACAGTGACCATTCATTCCACCTGTCGCCGGGTGCTAATCTATGTATAAAGGACTTGCTCTAGCTCTATTTGACATGAAGATCTTCGTGTAAGGTCTCGTCTCTCTGTCTACACTCTGTGGGACTGGTTTCATCCCGGTCTGCCCCCCTTTTTTTGTGTTATTTCAGTTGTACTGTCTGCCTATTACTGCCATTGTGTTTATCATGGCCTCTTCGTCTTCTACCTCTTCTCATGGCAAATGGCTACATAATGGCAATAGCATGTCAATTAAGTTCAATGGTAAAAAACATCTTCTCTGATACAAATCATTTCAAGTGTTTCTCAGTGTTCATCAGAAGATCCGACACAATACTCAATGATCATCCAGATGTCAAAGATCTCACATACAATGATTGATTTGCAAATGACTGTAATCTCTTGGCTTGTGAACAGTACGAACAAACAGATCTCTCTTGGTGTGTTCATGCTTACTCCAGCAAAAAAAAAATAGGACATACTGAAGAATACTTACGGATACAAGAAAAATATCTCTCATGTGGCTGAAATATATAAGTGATTTTTTACCCTCCAACAAGGTGACCACTGTGTCCTAGAGTTATATACTTTCTCTACGATCGTTGTTAAAGGAGTTGGAGGTTTGTTGTTAAAGGAGTTGGAGGTTTATCAACTGTTTGTTGCCAATATTGCAAATATGAGAGAATACCGTGAAGAGCTCGCAGTGACAAGATTTCTTTCATCTCTCAGACGAAAGCTTGCCTCTTAAGTCCGTGGTCACATCCTTGGTGGTGTCATAATTCATTATCGACGACGTTCTCTCAGGTTCTGCGAATATCCACTGGTGTTCCTATTATGCATACTGATCAGTCCACACTTGTCAGTTATAGCCGAGGTCGGGATTGCGATCGTGGTCGTGGCAAAGGACGTCATTTCAGGTGAGGTCGTGGAGACCGAAAATGTGACTACTGTAGTCGTATAAACCACGTCTCCGAGAAGTGTTGGACCAAATTTGGCATACCTGAGTGGACTCAACATACTACTTTGCCTTTTGATTCGTCCCCAAGTACTATGGATATGGCCAACAATGTGACCATCTTGCAGGCAGAATACGACAGATTGGTTCAATCAGCTTCAGCTTTTGTATGCCATCACTGTTTACCATTACTGCTTATGACTGGATTATCGATTTACGTGCATCTAAGCATATGACCAGTACAAAAAAAATGTTTTCCTCTTTATCGTCTTCCATTTCTATTAACAATGGAACTCAAGTCTTCTCCTGTGGCCGATCAAGGTGTGGTAACCCTACAAAACAATCTTACTCTTCGAGATGTCCTTTATAAACCTCATTTTCATGTTAACCTCCTATCTGTTAACCAACTTACAAAACATCTTTATTGTGTCATAACATTATTTACTTCCTATGTTCTTATGTAGGATCTACGGAGTGGGAGACGGATTGATTCAAGACCTAAGACGGATAGCTTGTATCGACTCTATAGCAGAGAACAATCAAACACCTCTGCTTATACGTTTCTTTCTTCAGAGCCTAGTTTTTTGTGTCGTTGTTGCTTAGGACATCCATCTACAAAAAAGTTAAAGAGTATATTACCCATTTCATCTGTTTTGAGTTCTTTTCAATGTAAGTCATGTCAACTTGGAAAGCATAAGGGAGCATCATATCCACCTTGCCAACAAAATGAAACTAGTGTTCCTATAGGCTTAATTCATTTTAGTCCATGTTGAGTCTCTTTTGGATTTTAGGTATTTTGTGGTGTTCATTGATGATTTCTCTCATATGACTTGGGTCTACCTCATCAAAAATAGAACTTAAGTAGTCAATGTAATCAAAGTTTTTTTTCAAATAAATAAAAACTCAATTTTCTAAACCATTACGTATTTTTCGTACCGATAATACTCTTGAATATGTGCAATGTGATGTCTCTCTTTTGTGTGAGTCTCTTCTGTGGACATCTCAACAAAACGGTATAGCTACACACAAACATCAACATTTGTTAGATGTTGCTTGGACTCTCATGATACAGATGAAGGTACCTAAATCCTTGTGGGCCGATACAGAATGCCTTCCTCTGTTGCCCTCATTGTCTTCTTTTTCATAAAAAGTCATTGTTTCTACTTTCACCCAAAGTCTTTGGTTGTTTAGGATACTAATCCTAACCTGTACAAACTTTCACCTTGTTCTATACAATGCATGTTTGCTGGTTATTCCAGTATTCAAAAAGATTATCATTGTTACAACCCTATTCATCGAAAATATCTTGTGTCAGCTGATGTGACTTTTTTGGAGGACATCACCTTTTAGACGTCCACTACTAGTGCAGTCTCCATTCCTTTGCCTTTGGTTTCACCTCTTGATGATCAGCTTGATACACCTTTTCCTGTCATTGCTTTAGATAAGTCGTTGCAGGTGTACACTAGGCAAAAAACATCGAATCAGGCCATCCCAACACGTACAATCTCTTCGTCATCCTTGGATGTAGGTCCATATGCTACACCTTAACCTTCTGTTGTTCCTTATGGCCTTGAGCTTCCTATTGCTCATAGAAAAGGTACAAACTCCACTACACATCCTCTTATCTCAATTTATTTCCAATGATAATTGTTAAAATGGTAAAAAAATACTATATTATTCATGATAACAAAGAATTACAATCTCCTATATATAAGATAACACATACTTAACCTATAAGTAACCTAATAAATGGATAACACAAATATCCATATAAGGATCCATTTACTATAACACTACTCCTTAAATTGGAACATCTTTAGCTTGTAACAACACAAAACTATATAATTTAAAAAGAATGACACTAGTAGCAAATCACGAAAGTTTTGAAATTTCCTGTAAATTAAGAACTTAAGGTCTTTTTGATATATTTTGCAATTTCATAAGAACTTAAGATTTTTTGGCAAAATCTCTATTAAATCCTAATCTCCTTTCTTTACTTTCACGTCCTCTCCTCCCTCCCTACTATTCCTTCTTCTTCCTCCTCATCCTTTCCTCTCTTTTTTGGTTGGATGGCTAGCAACCGGAGAAAGGATGCCAACAGAGGAAAGAGAAGCAACCATGGGTGAAAAAAAGGCCGACAACGCCTTTGAGAGATGACAAAGGAGCTGACAAGAGTACACAAGGCCGACAATGTAGGAAAAAGGGAAGAAGAAAAACAACCTTTCGAACATGCAGTCTCAATCCAGAGCACAAACAAGGATGAAAATGACCTCCAGAACATGCAATCACAACCCAAGACACGAACATGAATAAAAACAACCTCCCGAACATGCAGTCTCAATTCGAAGGACGAACAAGGATAAAAATGACTTCCCAAACATGCATTCCTAGTTCGAGGCACGAACAAGGATAAAAACGACCACCCAAGCCACCACTGGTTCGATGGCAGCACATCACTTCTCATCAAGAGAGACGACCCAGACATGGCCAAAACCATTCCGATCACAACACCACAAGGGCCTTCCTCTTCTGCAACTTCCTCTTCTCAAAGGGGCTTTCACAGCCTCCCTGTGACATTTGATGTCTCCAAACGGAAGATGATCCTCGCATTTACATTCAAACCAATCTTTGCAGCAACGGAGTCCTCAGATTGGTCACAGACGAGTAGCCCAACAACTCCAATATTGAGCTCGACACACAACAGAAGCAGGACGTCCTGCTCTGTCTTCCTCATTGAGTGATTCACGTGTTTCACCTCCTCATCTCCAAACGCCTCATTGTAAAACTTCAAAGCCTCCTCCGACATGCTCGTTGGGACCATCACCTCTGACTTGAACACCACGATCAAAGCAAGCACCTCTGCACCCGTCTTTGTCTCTACCATTAAAGCACTAGTCGCCTTTTAAGCCATGACAACAAAAAAGAGAATGGGGAGACTGAGGAACGAAACCCTGGGGAGGAGAGGAAAAGCTAGAAAAAAGAGCAATTGATGCGAGAGAAGAATGGCAAGGGAGATGGATACTGTGAAGATCGATATATATATATAAGTATTGAATACCCTAACATAAATGGATATCTATTAACCTATTAATCTAAATAAGACTCAAATACAAAGGAGACTAATATATAACAATAACACTCCTCCTCAAACTGGAGCATATATATCAATCATACCCACCTTCGTACAAAAAGTCCCAAATACTCCAATGCTCAAGTTCTTAGTGAATATATCTACGAACTACTCTGAGGATTGTGTAGTGTGTAGAGATCACTTCTTTTATCACCATGTCACGAACAAAGTGACAGTCTACCTCAATGTGTTTACTTCGCTTATGAAAAGTAAGATTGTTGACTATGAAGATCACGATTTTGTTGTTGCAATGCATGACCAAAGGAGTCTGAATAGTGAAACCAAGTTCGCTCAGAAGGGATCTAAACCATATTATCTCACCAACAATCTGAGTCATAGAGCGATACTGTTCCTCAACATTAGACCTAGATACTACGTTCTACTTCTTGCTACACCATTTAACCAGATTGTCCCTAATATATGTACAAAAACCTAAGATAGACTTCCTCTTACCAGCATAACTTGAATTAGAATAAGCCTCAATTTACAAATGACCATGCCTTCTATTAATCAGGCCTTTTCCTGGAACACCCTTGACATAGACAAGTACTCAAAGTACTCCCTACCAATAGACTATTCTAAACTCATACGTAAACTAACTGAGAAGGATAACCATATAAGCTATATCTAACCACGTAATTGTCAAATAAAAAAGCTTTCCAATCTGACATTTGTACAGTCCAGGGTCTTCTAAAAAAAGCTCTAAGAAACTGTCCCAAAAGGGTGGACTAGACACTATAGACATGCTTTTAGGTTTACAACCCAAGAGACCTAACTCCTATAACAAGTCAAGTGTATATTTCCTCTGTGACAAAAACATCCTCTCCTTGGAATACATAAACTCAAATGCCTTAAAATACTTAAGCCTGCCCATATCCTTAGTGACGAAATGTCTCCTCAGGTACTCCTTGCTGATATAACTGAAGCATCACTCCCAGTCAATAAAATGTCATCAACATAAACCACAAGAACCACACAACTACTACTCGTCTTCCTGTAGAAGACTAAATAGTCCACAACGTATCTATGAAAACCACCATCTGTCACTACTCTGTTGAACTTCTCAAACCACACCAGTAGACTTTGTTTGAGCCTGTAAATAACCTTTTCGAACATGAACACTTTATTCTCCTCTTGAACAATATACCCTAGAGATTGCTTCATAAGAACCTGTTCTATGAAATCATTATATAGAAAAGCATTCTTGATGTTCATATAAAATAGCTCCTATAACTATTTAATTGGCCATAAACAACAATACTCAGATAGAATTGAAACGAGCCACAAATGAAAAGGTTTCAGTATAATCAACTCTATATGTCTGTGAGAAGCCACAAGCCATTAAACAAGTCTTGTAGTGATCCACTAAGTCATCTGATTTTTACTTTACAGTGAACACCCAAGTGACTATACTTATTCCTACAAGACAAGTCACAAATTCCCACGTACCATTTCCTCATCCATGAAAACTTTCCAATGTGATATTTGAATAGCTTCTTAGTAATTCCTAGGTATAAACTTAGAAGAAAGAGACAAGGTAAGACTGTGAAAGGCAGGAATGAAGACTATTATAGGACACAAAATTGAAATGATTATTTGCATTGTTAGAGTGGCCATCATAGGTACAGGAGTAGGCAAGGGGATGCATTCTAGCTAGTCCTCACTTGACTCAAAGTAGACTAAAGACTCAAAGAAAGTGGCATCAGCTGAGACATAATATCTTCTAGTCGGATGGTGAAAACAACGATATCCCTTTTGCGTGCAAAAATATCCAACAAGCACACACTTAATGGAATTAGGAGACAAATTGTCAAAGTCAAGAGAGAAATCTTAGACAAAAATGACACACCCAAATACCCATGGTAGTAAGGAGAATAATTTTGAGTCAGGACGGAGTCACCTGAGAAGTATGTTACCACCTATGGGTGGGGACGACATCCTATTTACTAAAAAGGATGTAGTGAGATTTTGATACTTTCGTTTACAACATAATGATATCGGCAACAACTAGGATATATCGATGTTTCTTTTCTACCACACTATTTTGTTGTGAAATATGTAGACATGTAATGTGATGTATTATGCATAAGGATACACAAAGAGACTAAAAATCTTTGTGAACAATTTTAAATGCATTGTCCATGCACAAATATTTCAAAATAAAGTAGAATTAATTTTTTATTTCTACAAGAAACTGTTTAACTACAAGCATAACATGAAGTCGATCTTTCAATAAATAAACCGACAACGTACAAGAGTAGTCTTTAACAAAAACTATGTAATATCTATGACCCAACATTGACTAAACACGACTCGAATCCCAAACATCACAACAAATCAAATCAAATAAACTTTGACTCGACACTAACCGTAGACGCTTAAAAATAACACAATAATATTTACCTAATTGACAAGACTTACAGACAAAAGGTGACATTGAAATCCATGGAAGGGTTTACTAACGTTTTTGATGTGACGGATGACAAGACAATAATGCCACAAGATAGACGACTCTGACATAGACACAAATGCCACCAGTCTACGTGGAATCTCATACTGAACAAGCAAGTACACACCTTCTCTACGCTTACAGTCTAAAGCAATCCTCTTTTCCGTTTGTAAATCCTAAAAGGTACATTTAAAGGGAAAAAAGACATAGAGCACATTAATTGAGTGGCAATTCTACTAATAGATAACAAATTTACTGGAAAGTTAAGTACGTAAAAAATGTTGTTCAGTCTGATTCGAGAAGAAGCTTAAACAATCCTTTCTCCGAAAATAAAGTATGAATGACCATCGACAATCATCACAGAAGAGACGTTGGAAAGGCTAGACAAATTGATGAAAAGGTCACATGTACTTACACATATGGAAGAAAGTTCCAGAGTCTATGATTCAGGAACTGTCTCCAGAAGTAATCATAACGCTACTTATACCTGAATAAGAAACATGAGTTGCAATGGCAGAGGAATAAGTGAGACCTAAAGCTGTAGATATTGCATGTAGTAAGCCTAAGATATGATGACAGTTTGATTCATAGGAGAAATGATATTGATCGCTGCATAAGATGACTCAGTAATAATGGAATTCGTCCACTATAACTTGCTAAACTTGTTTCTATACTTCTCGGAATAATGCCCCAGATGCCCTATAGTGCTGACAACGAGAGCCACCTCGACCCCCTCAACTTGCAAAGCCACGACTACATGAAGAGGATGCAACTATAGCTAGTAAATCTATAACAAGAGCTAACGTCGCTGTAGAAATCCTGAAGACTCTGAACAAGGTATTTTGAAGGTCTAAGAAAGCCTTAGCACCCTGAATTTGTCCATAGATCTAAGAAAACAATCTAAGTTGAGACTCAAGAGATTTGCTATCACTGCAAACTCCTCCCAATACTGTTTCATTTTCGTGATATTTGCTATCAAAGGTTCATATATATCAAGCTCGTCTAATAGACCATAAAGGATAGTGAAATGCTCCTACACGAATATGTCGCCCTATCAGGAGAGAAAATCAAACACCTTTGAGATAATCTTCTCATGTCCATATATGATCTTCAATGTATCCCATATCTTCTTTGCAGGATACAACATCATGACCCTACAAGCGACACTCGACTCCACGCTTGAGACTAACCAAAAGACAATCACAACATCATCTACGTACCAGTCCTCCTATGTAGAATCCTTTAAATCAAGAAGGGGTTGAGTGAGACATTTGATCTTCCTATAACCAACAATAAAGGTCTCAAAACTTTTTACCCATAGAAAATAATTCTTCCCGTTGAGTTTCTCCAAAGTGCTATTAAGGGTTTTCACCAATGATTCACGAGACATCATGGAGATTGAGTCAAAAATTGATCTTATTGGTCACAAACAACAAGAAACAGTGACTAATCTGTCACACAAATAATCCAAAAACTGTACAAACGTCGTCCGATGACACAAACACAATCTAGAGACACAAACACGTGTAGATATCACATATCCACATACAAATAGAGAACTTCAACTTTTAAAATACCTAGAACATGACTGAAAGGACTAGAAGGGGCCGCCGACGGGCCTGGAAGACCTAAATGGGCCTGCCAGTGGGCCTGGTCGATGCTACCGATGGGCCTAGAAGGCCTGGCCTGTATTGCCGACGACCCTGGAAGGTTCTGCTGGGACTGCCCATGGCTGTGTTGGTGTCAAAGGGGAAAGAGAGGCTACGGAAGAGGTTGGGAGAAGTCTGATTGGGGCTAAAAAGGAAGGAGAGGCGAGAAGAGAGGCCGACAGCAGGGGTGGTGTTCGCGGACAGGCGCCAAGGGTTTCTCCTTAGACTATGATACCAAGTGAAAATGGATAATCTGATGGTATTACCTTATAACACATGGATTACCTATATATATATATATATAAATAAATATATATATATATATATGAGTATTGAATACCTTAATATAAACGAATATCCATTAACCTATAAGTCTAAACTAAACTCTAATAACAAAGGAGAATCTAATATATAACACTAACGGATACAAAGAGGGTGAGGAGTAGTAGTTTTTTTTCGTGGGACCACCGACAGTGATACCATATGGAGACAGTGGCGACAATGATGACTATTGTACTCTCTCTCTCTCTCTCTTAAATCCTAAACTCTGATATCATATTAAGATGAGAAGAGAATACTATATTACTTATGATAACAACGAATTACAATCTCTTATATATAAGAAATCACATATTTAACCCAAGTAACTTAATAAATAAATAACACAAAAATCCATATAATGATCCATTTACTCTAATAATAATTTTCACCCAATGTATCAGACGTTTGCTTTGTCCATGTCATCTGTCTTTATACCTAGGAATTATCAAGAAGCATTAGGTGTGCCTCAATTGAAGCATGCAATGGATGAAGATATGTCAACATTACAATCACAGGGGACCTCAAATCTTATACAAGCCCTCATAGATGTCGACATAGTCAATTACCATTGGGTGTCCAATAATAGTGCAAACAAATATGGTATGTCTGTAAAATATACGTATTCGTATCCGTTTATGAACAGATATCCGTATCCATACGAATCCAAGAGCGGATACAAATATTGTTTTTTTAAATTTAAGCGAATACAAATATGGATACGAATAATTTATATATATTTTATATATATATATATATATAATTTCATATCTCAACATCTAACCATTAGATTAAAAATTTAAACCACTAGATATGATCAAAAATATTTAAAATACTTTTATATAAAAAATAAGTGATTTTAAAATTCTTAAATACTAAATTTAACATATACTTATTATAACTTGTTATAGCTCATAAAAAATAATTGAATTTGTATACAAATAGATCTATATATCATAAGTTTTTAAATGATATGGACTTTCATGTGTATATGATATAAATGATATACATTAAGATACATAGATTACATTTTTGTTTTGAAATTTATAACTTAGAAATCTAATGATTCTTGCTTTAAAATCATTGAATTTGTATATGAATATATATGGACATTAAGAATTTCTAAATAATGTAGATTTTTACATGTATTTAATCCAGATGATATAAATTAAGATTCATGATTTATATTTTGATTTTAAAACTTATAGCATATGATTTTGAAAATTATCCATCAAATTCTCAAACGATGACAGTCCATAACTGGTCCTCTCTTTATATGTATGTATGTATGTATGTATGTATGTATGTATGTATGTATAAATATGTATGAATATAATATTTAATGTTAAAAACTTAAAATAAACCTTAAACCTATATCTCTCTCTTGGACTACACGTTGAGTTTTAATGTTACAACACTTCATAACATGCCATGATATCATCCACTAGGTATTTTCATTTTTGAGACATATATCCTAATATTTCTTTGCAAATTAGAATTTTGTCATTTATAAGTTCTTTACTTCTTTATATTTCTCTTCTCAAGAATTATTTATCTAATTTACAAGAATTTTACTTTATCATTTATGAGATTTTATTTAACTTTAATTAACAAAATATGTTGCTAAATGTGATAATTTTTATTAATTATTAATTAATTACACATCCTTAAAGATGAAATATCAATATTTAGATTCATAACTTCATCTCTTTTTAGAAAAGATAAGTCCAACCTATAATTATGTCTAATTTATTTTTAT
>JAMKQA010052048.1:0-16637 GCA_024699735.1 Posidonia australis
AAGTAAAGAATATGGAGGGATTAGAAGTAAAGAAATTTTGATTTGATGGCACAGCTACTGTTGCGTGGAGACTGGGGCACCGGGCAGAAGACCGGAGTTTGGAGAGCAGAAGACCGGAGTTTGGAGCAGAAGACCGGGCAGAATCCACAGCCAGAGCAAGAACTTGAGAGAGTTGTAGAGAAAACTTGAGAATTTTGTAGAGAAGAGTTGAGAGAGTTGTGGAAAAAATGAAAGGTATAGGAGGGTATTTATAGGTAAAAATTAGGAATTTAAAAAAAAAAATTTAAAATGACCGTTGCTACAGTAACCGTGCGGCTAGGAGCCGTTGCTACAGTGCAGCAACGGCTAGCTGCGAGGGCCGGCCGGTCTGGCCCGGCACGGCCCGCGGCCCGCAGCGGGCCTGGTCCGTTTTCCATGTCTAGTTCTATGGAAATGAGGAATTTTCGTCACACACTTGATTTTATTTTTTAGCATTACAAGAACATAATTTTTATGTCTTCTACATCTTCTCCAAGTACATCAACAAAGAATGTAAATGATAAAAACTTGCATAATGAGATAGATGATCTAAAGGTATTTCAATTCTTTAACTTCTTGTTTAAATTTCAATGACTTTTCTATGAGATAGATGAGATAGATGAAAACTTGTTTGTTTGTGTATGTCTAGTTGACAACAAAGTATTAAAATTCCACTTTTGTTGCAAGAAATCCTTATATTTATTTCTTGTTTCTTTTGGATATTATTGATAAAATTGGTCGGTTTAAATAAGAAAGTTTTGTATGTGTATCTTCACGTTAGTATCCACATAAACTATTATGGATGGACTACAAAGATAATTAAGACATGATCCTCAATGCATTTATAATCCTTGTGAATGTTAAAACAATTTCATGTCATCACTGTCCATAGTGCTTAGTATTCAAAGTGTATTTTGTATATTTCTTTTGTGGTAATAAATGTACCTTGTTATTCTATATGGGAATTTCAATTTTGACATTTGTAATATTGTCTTGAGCACATAAGTCTGATGGCAAATTTTACTATCTAGTGTGGTGGTGCTTTTCACTGTAATAAGTTGCTTGTCTTTGTCTTTTTGGTTCCTCTTTTTGAGAATGCTTATTTGGTTGATTTAACAATATGACCATCTCTTTTTGGTTCCTCACATTTACATGTTGGTTATATATTTATACGTATTATGTGGTTGATATAGTTGTTTATGTCATATTTGTTAGGATTTTTATAATTTTGAAAGTGATGAAGTCAATTCAAGCATCCAAAAGACGAGTTTGTTAATGTACCTTGATGAACCAAGACTTGATAGAAAGGTTGATATTAATATTCTTGAGTTTTGGAAATCCCAACAGTACAGATATCCAGATCTTGCTTTCATGGCTCAAGATATTTTATCCATTCTTATATCTATAGTTGCATCAAAATCTGCATTTAGTGTGGGAGGTAAAGTATTGGATCAATATCGTAACACATTAAAGTCCGAGATAGTTGAAGCTTTACTTTGTCTAAGAAATTGATTGTTTGATAAAGAAGGTAGTTTTTATTTCATGTTAAATTATATTTTTATATGGATCTATGATAATGCAATTCTAATTTTTCTGCATTATGTTAACTTAGATTTGGAGCCTAAATTAGATGAACTTACTGAAGATATTATGAAGCTGAACACCTCAATTTCCAACTCCGGATAGTGCTCCACTTTTACAATGCCTGAGTCTATTCAAGAGGTTTAGTTGAAGATAGTATTGAATTTTTTTAAAATTTTAATACTTACAAGTTACATGCTAACGTATTGAATGTTTCTTTGCAAGGTCGCTAGAGTTGATGATATTGATGGCTATGTGATCTAGTTCATTTTCCTTTTATTATTTAGAAATTAGAGCAATGGAACTTCTTTGTCTTCTTTACTTTATTTAAAACAATAGTTCTTTTTGTATCAATTGAAACAATGGATTATAGATTTCATTATTTTGAATGATGGATGTTTATGTTGTGTTGTAGACTTGGAATATTAACATATGGAACAATGAAATTCGTGAAATATTATTGAATAATTAGTTTCATAATTTATTAATTTGTGTTTGATTTTTCTGTGTACAAAACGTGTACGAAACATGTAAATGTTAAACATGCATTCGTCTACTAAACGTGTATTCGAGTAATAAACGTGTAACCGTGTAATAAATATGTAAATGTGTACTCGTGTCAATCAGATCATTATCATGTTAAAACGACACGATTCACTTAAATGTGTAGTTAACGGATCGTGTCGTGTATACACACTAATAGACAGTTCGTGTTTAGGTTTAGTATTAAGTACACGACAATTAAATGGATCGTGTTTAGGTTTACTATATACATATACTATACACGACACGATAGGTACACGACACGATCCATTTAACAAGTCTACGTGATCTTGTAGTGTACAGCAATGAAAATCTAAAAACTCTGTGCTCATAGTAAGTAGTTCTTCCCATTTAGTTTTTTGAAGGTTCCACTTAAGCTTTTAACGAGTGATTCCTTGAAAGCCATAGTCATTCTCAAAGAAATCCATCTGACCAGACCTATCCCAAGTCAAATAGTTGATATCCAATGATGAAATGTCCTAAAAAAGTAGAAAAGAGGGCCGCTGAATGATCTAGGACAATCCGAGAGGTAGTAAGGCAGGTGGACAATGAAAAACCACCATTAGTAGTAGCCATACAAGAGAGACACAGGCAATTGCATGCACTACTCAGCAGCAGGAGCCACTAACCAGCTTACTGTTAGTAGGTAGAAAAGGAGGCAGCCAGCTTGATCGACAGCTACGAGAGAGAAGAGTGGCCCTAGGGCGGCCGCTAGACAAGCCCAACAGCCTAACTAGGCAAGAGGAGGAGGCCTGGAGGGCCTATCGGCGATGGGGAGAGGACAGAAAGGTGGAAGGCCTGTCGGCAGCGAGAGGAGGGCTCGGAAGCCTTGTCGGCGATGAAAAGGTGGCTAGAAGCCCTAGTCGACAGCGGGAGGGTGGCCGGAAGGCATGGTCGACGAAGGGAAGGATTCTTACGACTTTCTCCTAAGCTCTGGTACCATGTTAGCGAAAGAGAGATGTCTCATTAATAAGTAGGGTTACACATATATGTATAGGAATGGATATAAATGGAAATCCAATTACCATATTACATGTAAATGAATGTAACACTACACAATCAATCTAACATAGATAAACAAAGCAACAACTACAGGTTCATGACAATAATATTTGGCCAAGATGGGCAGTTATCATCTCCAACTATAGTTCTTTTTTGGTAAAAATACTACAAAGGTCTAAGCTGTGTCCAATAGGTACTGGAGACAATGTGTGGCTCCTTTAGAAGTACATATGCTCCCTAAAGAGATTAAAAAAATTACAGTAAATCAGCATGGTACCTCAAAATTGGCACAGAAAGATATGTGTCAAGAGACACCAATGCATGGTTGTCGAGATACGCAACAACTCACATAATTAAGTCCATATGAAATATAATTACATGCCAACAAGCACAGGTGGATGCTATTCAGTTATGCAACAATTCAGATGACTAACTCCATATGATTTATATGGTGGACGTGTAATTGTATAGATTTAAAGGCAAAATCATAGAATAAAGGTACCAGACCTTTGGAACCAGAGTAAACTGGGTCAAAATAAGATGGATAAAGGCCAGCAGCGGATGCAAGATTTATAACAACACCAGGGTTTTTTCCACCTTGCATTACCTGGACCTGTCAAAGTTGAGAAAATCCATACTTAGACATTGACTCATCCTTACTGGAAACATTAAGGATAATTCTAACACTGCATATAACAAGCAGTACATGGCTCTCTCACTCATGAGGCACTATGAAAAATCATGTTAGGAATATCAAATGGAAGTGTCAAATTTCATGATATTATTACATGCAAGATACTTCCACACCTACTAATTAGGTAAAAATGAAGCCTCAAAAGGAAATTATTAAGAAAAATGGACCTCTAAAATGTATTGTTCCTGACGACAGACAGTTTATTGTATTTTGATTATTCCTTTTTTTTAATTCAAAGAAAGCCAATAAAATGATGTTCATCGGGTTCAACCCCTGATCCGTTGTATGACTTTACTACCTAACCAAGTGATTGTGGACTACAATATGTTAATAGTGACAATGTTAACATGCCCAAAGAGCTTCTTATATGTCTTTATTTTTGAGTTGTGGATTAATAAATAAAGATCCATATACCCATTTATGTATTTGTCTACCTAGCTCTGAAGTTCTTTCTATTTTAGAGAGAGTAGGACTATTCTTAATGATATATTTTTCTCTAAAAGAAGTAAATACACCAAAATGCTTATTAGGTAATGAAACAAATAGTATGGACTGTGTACCATGAAAAAGAGATATCACAAGAAAACCAATTTCAAGATACCAAAATTGAGACATTCTGATGTGAATATGTCATCATGTGAAATATATATTATTATGTAAATGATGCATGAAAGTGACTACGAAATTGGTGAAAACATAACTTAAAGCTAGTTGAGCATTCAACTTGAAAAGTAAATAATTATTTAAAAATTGAAAGAAATTCTGGCAAATACAAGAATACTTTAATCAGATGTACTATGTTTAATCCAACAAAAGATGAAAAGATTACAAATTGCATGATGAATAAACTAAACTAAACACTTTAGTAGAAACCAATTTTTTAATTGGCAGATACCGCAAAACGTGTGCAGTCAATAACCGCAATCAAGTTTATGTCCATAGTGCGTCTCCATGACTTAGTGCCGTCAGTATCATCATTATGAAATGGTATAGGATTGACAATCCCAGCATTGTTAACACAAATATCTAATCTCCCATACACTTCCGCATGTGTCTCAAAAGCAGCAGCTATTGCACCTGTTATTTGCATTTAAGTTTAAATTCAATGTAGATCACAAGAGCACAAAGATTACAAGGCATCAAAACATTGCAAGTGATATAGATCAATTTGAAGAACAGCCCTCCTTTGTTTTTGAGATGGTTGCACACCAAATCCTTAAATCTTAAAACCCCTATTGTAGAGCACATCTTACGAACTTACACTAGAAAGATCTAGCACTATGTTTAAGCAGTGGCCAGTCTCTCTCTATGCCCCCTAATTTTGAAACCTCATTGGCTTGCTGATAGCTATAATTAGGTGAAGAGCAGAACATGGATCAACAGCCCTAGGGGAGACAATCACTAGAAATTAAGATGTGCAGCCATTTTACATTAACTAGTGCATAAAACATGCGAATAAGATGCAGTGTGGTTCTACCTTTGCCAACTCTGTTTTAACCAGCTATATCCTTCTAGTCACTTGTTGTCAAGGTTTCAAGGTGCCATAAATAAATTAAATAAAAAACGAAATTTCAGTTTTTTTTTCCCCCTATATTTTATTTTATTATATGAAATTATGCAATGATATTTCCACTCTAAACACAATTAAAGACTAACACTTTGAAATATACCAAAAAAAAAGGCAAGATTTAGATGAACATTCCATAGGAATTTGAAAAAAATATAATATATGCTAAGTGTTGAAATGCCCAGCTTGCTTAGAACACCTTGACACCTAGGCAGGCGTCTTGATAAGCATGCTAGCTCTATCAAGAGGTTTCCCAATTCACTCATAAACTGTCGAGCAAAACCTAGAGTCCACAGCAAATATAGATAACTTTTATAAATGGTTTTAAGACTGTCACATTTAAAATAAACATGTGAATGCTCCGTGTTTCTTTTGTTTGTTTGTTTTTTTTTTGAAACAACATGCATTTCTGAAGGAATGTATTCCTGTTGGTTGTTGACGTTTATTTATGTAGTTTTTTTTCCTCTGTTTTGTTGTTCTCTCATTTTCTGGATGAGTGGTTATTTGTATCTCCATTCCTCACTTATCCTTTTCTTATGCCCTTTCGACTAATTTTCCTTTTGATTTGATAGTCTCCTTTTCAGTCCTGCCTAAAGAATGTGTTTGCATGAGTAAACTTACAGAAATATGAAAACAAGGATCATTGATTTTTAATTGCACATCCCAAAAGCTGTTCCTAGCTCTGCCCCTAAGATAAATAGATAGGAAGGAGGGGGCTTTTAAGAAGAAAGAAAATGCAAGGCAAGGTAACAATTTTACAAGCCTTGTTTCCAGCCAATAGTAGGAATATGATTATTACATTTGAATTGTCAAACAGCTGGACAAGACAAGGGGATCAGCCTTGAGGGTACTGGTGGTTATGCAGCCACATCAACTACAAGGGATGTATATGATTAAACTACTTCAAGAGAAACTATGGAAAGACTATTCAAGCTGAAAGCTAACCCTCGCCCAGTTTCATCACCTGTAGTGTTCCCAAGTGCACCTCTTATGAAAATGGGTATCCAATGCTTCTCATGCAAATCATTAGTGGATCCTCAAATGATCGCTGATTTTAAACAAACAGAACTAATGTGAGGGGTCATTGGACTCTTCACAACTCTGTTGGTGATTTGACGAATATTAACATTCAACAGAGAGTTCTTAAGTTATTCAAAGCTTGCATTCTCAAAGACTTAAGTTTGCTTCGGTAGTAGTAACATGGTAGAAAATAGTAAGTTGATATATGTTTGGTATCGTAAAGCCTCAAAGACATGAGAAATGCCAGAGATAAACATCATAAAAGGTTACAGTTCGTTACTAAAACCAGGCAATAATGTCAAATACTAAACGAAACATATGTAAGAAGCAAAAGCAAATAAAATTGTTGAAATGACATTCGACAACAAACAAACAAATGATATTGAAACGAAGGGATACATGAACGCAAATGAAGCACGACGTACGTGTATTAGTCACATCACACTTTATAAACATAGCCAGAGGATGCTTCGGATGAGCATGGAATTTCTTGCACTCCTCTTCGAGCAGATGCAGAACTTCCTCCCCTCTTTCTTCGGAGATGTCGATGATCGTCACGAAAACGCCCTTCTCCGCTAGCGCCAAGCTAACTGCTCTACCTGCAGTCCAATCGTCAATTTCAGGAAACTAACCAAATCCCTCTCTAATCAATCGAACCAATAAAATTTCTGCAGAGGTTGATCGACACAGCAATATCACACCCACATCAATAAAAAGGTGCTCTTCAAGTAGAAATCTAAATAAATTACAGAAGAGCAGAGAATTCGGAAATGAAAGGAAGGATCGGAATCCAGTGGATGTACCGATTCCGGAAGCACCGCCGGTGACGAGAGCTGATAGGCCCGGTTTGATCTCCATATTCTTCGACCTCGACCTCTAGAGCCTTGGAATGTGTAGATTGTTGGGACTGGAGTACGGGACACGATGGGGATGAGAGAGCAGAATAGGATTGTCGAATCAGGAAATGGTTTGTGTAGGTGCGAAAATTGCCCGGTAGGCATCCGATTGTTTTAGTTTTCTGTTTTTTAAAATAAAATCTAATTATATAATTAGTTAAATTATAATATAATCTACTATGTGTTAAGGTTTCATCCTATTTAAAGTTATATTCACCGTTAAATTTTAATCTAAAATTTAAGGGTTAAAATTTGACAAAACATGTTGAAATTTAAGGCCTTTAGATTAGAGGTTAATGGTTGTTTGATTTAAATGAAAATTTCACTATGTATTTATGGATATCTAATAAGTATATCTATACAGTTATTTCTTATTCTTTATGTCTTTACAGAAAATAAAAAGTTACCAACATACTCCTTATATTTAGTCACCTACGTAAAAAATGTCTCCTTTTCGAATTGATGGTATTGTTAATTGTCATGGATAGGTGTGAACACAGAACACATGAATAGGCGACGGCAGAGAGAGACGATGGATTCCATATTTTCTATCTCACTACTTGTCGCGTACTGGAGGGAGAGAAAAGGGCGGCGGGGGAAGTGGCTCGGATTTTTTTTCTTATTTAATCGTAACGGTTGCACACATCCAACGGTTATGATACACAAGGAGTTCACAGGAAGTATGCTTGGAGACATCTACGGGGGCTTCTTTGTGTTTTGCATTAATCTCCACCTTTTTTTTTTATTGAAGTCATTTTTCCCGCTTTTAAGAAAATTTTCTATAGCTATCTTAAGTAGGAGGGAAATGAAACTATTTGATGCAATTAACGGTCTAGATTAGTTCATATGTCCTACTTGACATTCCTCATTTTCAATTTCTTCCTCCATTGTTAGAGGATGGTGATGATGGTAGGGAGGGAGGGGGAGGCAATGGTGAAGAAGAGCATGGTTGAGAGAAATAACGACGAAAAAGCCACGTTGTGATACACAAGAGGAGGTCCGCCAGTACATGGGTGGTTGGCAAAGTTGAAGAAACAGTGGCGGAAGGAAGAAAAAGAACAGGGAGGTGGAGATGTGCTTGAGACAATAATGACAAAGGAGTCATGCAATGCATAGGAGAGACCAGTGATCGACGACGGCAACAAAAAGAAAAAAAGGACTAGAGAGACAGAGAAAAAGAGAAGGCACTACATGGAAAGACAACAGGCGACGACGATGAAAGAAAGAGGAAGAGATCGTAGGAGAGAAGGAAGATGATGAGACCCCAAGGGAGGTGAAGACGTAATGGTAATAGTGGGAAAAGGATAATAAAGAAATAGAAGATAGTTGACAGTATGTAAGGAGACAACGAAAGAATAGAGAAAGAGATTATGATCTTCTAGTATAATCTACACTGTTGATGAAATTCAACGATTCTAAAGTGATTTGTTTTAAGACACCTGGAGAAAAGTTTGTGGAGGCCAACAAGTACATATTCACCATCTTCTTCTTTTTCTTTTCTTTTTTTTGAAGTTGCGAGTACAATCCAAGAATTTAGAATGCAACATACTCGCTCATCTTGCTTAAATATTTTGTGTTACGTTTATTTGCAAGCTCACTGTAAAATTTCTAACTCCAAACACCGTAGCCAAAGAAGGATTTTGGAAAGAGTTCTGATTCCAAATGTTTTTGACATATTGGACCTTAAATGTCTTCAGGGAGTTACATAGAGTTCTCCAAAAGAAATGGAACTCTAGAGTTCCAATAGAAGTTACTACTATAGGCAATCCTCAAAGATCCTCTACAAAGCAAGCTCTTGCTGTATCCTCCCATGATGGGAGTTGTAATAAACACAGTTAGATGTGTGGACCAAATTTCGAAAGTATCACATCTATTACAACTTAACCAACTGAAGTGGTTGAATTGATCAAGACTTTGATGGTAACACTAATTATTGGACTGAAAAAGCCAGATTTACAAATTAAACAAGGCTTGTTAGGCCTACCCAAAGTTCAATCTGAATGTTATTTAGTCTGGCCCAAGTCAACACTTGGGTTCGTTGAGGCTAAAAAGTAAGGATTAAAGATGAAGTTGGTTTTGCTTGTTATCTTGTTAGGAAACGAGGAGCTCTTGAGTTCTGCACTTAAGCAAGGTGGTGCTCGCTGTTCCAATCGCAAATGCAAAGGCACGTCCCTAAGTGAAAAACAGTCGTGTGAAACGTCCTGTTTAACCAAGTGACAGAAGTACTCAACAAAATTTTTCTATGGCCGATGATTGTAGAATCTCCTATCGTCGTTTCTCAGATGTCAAGCATTGCTAGGCGAGAGCGTATGCATTGAGCGTCATCAAAGCTCTACGGTTTGTATGGACATGTCCAAATTTCGAATTCTCACAATTATCTAAGTAAATATTATGTAAATTCCAGACTTTTTAACTTATTACAAATTAATCTCTTACTTTAAAAAATATCAAGATGGAACTATACACTAGTGCATAGCTGATAAGTTGTGTATTAAGGATTGACTATTCTTAGATTGCTATCCTACGAGTGTATTGTATATTGGAAGAAGATAAAAAAGAAAAGAAAAGAATCATATCAATCATTCACGAAGAATTAAATGATCAACAATTTATATACAATCATGTTGATTGTACACTAGTGTACAATCTCATTAGAATATTAGAAAAATAATACTAAATATTTTTATTTCCAAATTATTATAAAAACACCGATTAAGTTAGATTCCTTCATTTTTTTCCACTAATGACATTAGTTATTGACATAAATATCTTTAATTTACATTTTTGAATAACCACTTATATTTTTAAATGAATACTCATCATCGTCGAAGCCAAATGGCAACCAACGTTGACCACAACCGACTACTGACGATCGTTTGTCGGAGTTAATTGGAGTTAACCATCGACCACCATCGACCACAATCGGTCGAAGTTGGTTGACGATCACCGTTGACAGTTTGTTGGAGTTTGTTAGAGTTGATTGCTGACCATTGCCATTATAGTCGGTTGACGACCGCCATCGGCCACACCTAGTCGAAGGTGTCACTTGTTGGAGTTGGTCAGAGCCGACCACCGTTGTCAAAGCCGACCATCGACCACCCCCAACCACAAACTGTTGGAGTTGGCTTGTAACCAACATTGGTTCCTTGTCGGAGTTGACTGTTGGCGACAATCGACTAGAGTGGTTGACCGAAAGGTAAATAGATCATTTTACGATATCGAGTTGGTAGTTAACTATAATTACAATCCTAAACCATCTTTTAATTACTAAACAACTAATGTTAGTGATCTTTTTATAATAAAATTAAAATAAAAGATTTAGATATTAATTTTTTAAAAGTGAAGGGTCGATTAATAATAGGGTGAAAACAACGATTTATATAAAATTTACTCTAATTACCTTGATTTCTCCTTCTTCTTCCGTGTTTTTTTTTTTACCCCCCCTTCGCCTGTACGTTGGTCCTTGCTACTATTGAAACAAACCAGATTGGTTGTTGTTGACTAAAGTCTACGGGCTTGTGGTGCTTGCCGATTGCAACGAACTTCTCTTCATTTGGATTAGATTAGATGGCAGACGTGGCCACCGCAAACCTGGGCATCGGACCCGTTATAGTCACCTTTTTTGTGCAGTAAATCCATCCCATGCTCCTCTACGTAACTCAGCACTTTCAACGATCCACGTGATGTCTGACCTGGCACGTGGATCAATCGAGGAAGTGGATTGGAAAGACAATTTCAGCAACTTACATGTTTCTTTAGAGGTCAGCAATTCTTCTTCTTCTTCTTCTTCTTCTTCTTCTTAATAGTAAGTTGGAAATGGTCTCATTAATAGCAATTCTTATAGTACTCAAACCAAGTGCCAGGAGTTCGTAGGCGTCAACCTCGTGAATCCCAGTGATCCGTATTCTGGGTGCAGTGATAGCAAGGGTTGTAAACCAGAAAAGGTCTTTCAACAACATGGTTACGAAATCGAATGAAAGACTCAAAAAGAATGGAAGGGCAAGAACCTCTCACATGCAGGCAGAACCACCCTAATCAAAGTCTAACCCTTTCCTCACTTCCAACCTACAAAATGTGCACTTCTATATGCTCCCCATCAACATTTGCCAAGCCCTCGAACGCACACATCACAGATTTTGGTGGCATGGATCGAGTGAGTATAAAGGATGTCATATGTGTTGCTGGTTGGAATCAGTTAACGGCAGCCTCGCACTGGCCTTGGTATTAGGGATACACGTGATGCAAACCTTGACTAGAGCACTAAACTTGGCGCTTTATCACAGAGGTAAGCAGCCTTTGGGTCCAAGTCCTTGTTGAACAAATATCTTCGTAATTAGAGCTACCAGTTGTAAATAATGTCTTTGGAATACTCTCTAATTCTTTCTTAGATTGAGAACCACTTATCATCTTTTGTACGGTCACAGGGGTATTTCTTTCTTAAAGCTTTCTTAGGACACATTTGCTTTTTTTTACCATAAAACTTAAAATTTGTGATGTTCTACATAAAACATACTAATCTTTGCGTTGTATGCAAATTCCATTATGTTCTATCATGTCAATATATTTTCCAACCAATTTTCCCTATTTTAGGCTCAAATTAACTTTTTATTTTCTTGCACAAGTCTACTTTCCTTATTTTAGGATTGACTTGATTGATTTGAACGATCCAATTGGACGTCATTGATTTGACATCAATTTTGGCAAGTTTTGAAATAGATGGTGTAAAATGCTAAGTTTTCTACGTCTTATATAAAACACAGTGTTAATAGAGTTTTACGCTTAACAGTTGTACCATCTAGGCCTCTTACTTTCCTTTTTTAAAATAATTTTGGATTCGAATTATTTTCTTTTTAGATGATTCCGTGAACTTAATCACTTGTTATCATACTTAATTCACAATTAATGGGGGAATGCTCTAGTAATTAATGTGTTCTACATAAGACGCATTAGTGATAGCGTTTTATACTCCAATTTTAGAAATACTTGATGCAACTGGATTGCCTTGACATTTATGAAGTTCTTACCTTTCCTTGGACCCTCCCATAACTTTATAAGTATTGTGAAACTTCTAACCTTGGAGGGAGGTCAAAAATTAGGAAGAAACATAGAGGAACATAGACAAAAATCACAAAGAGAAAACTAAAAAGAAATGTCAAAATCATTTACAACGATCCACCTAAATCCGATGATTTTGTCTCCAATCACTACCATCCATTCAATGCATCCATTTCATGAGGCATAAAAGGAGGTTTTCTTTTATTGGATATTATTTCATGCATATTCACTTATAGAAAGACATTGTATATAGTGTCATCCGGGGGGTTAAACCCTTGAGCGAGTATTTTTTTGGTTATTTCATGGTATTTAGTTTTTAGTTTGTACATCTTGTTAGAATTTTTAGGAAAATATCAATAATAATATGATTAAATGTAAAATGATATGAAAAAAATAATGAATAATTAATAATAAAGAGAAGAAATAAGAAAGATCTTAGCTTTTGATGAAGTGGGATAAATCCCTTAACTTGGAAAAAAAATTAATCCTCATGTACAGGGCTTTTTTGGTTCCTTTCCAAAAATATGATGTCGAAATTTCCAAATGTACAAGCTTTTTGAGATCTTTATCAATGTAGTGAAATTTAGCAATATCATTAGATTGAGGTGCATATAGTGAAGTTAATTGATATATTATTTCAAATTCTTCACAATATTTTTAAATTTCGATTTAAGTATATTCTTTTTTCCTTATTTGATCTGACTTTGTTTATTTATTTTCCAACTTATCTTTCAGCCATTACTTTGTAAAGTAAGAATTTTTCCATAACTTTATCTTTATGTTTTATAAGATACACATGACAATATATAGAAAAATCATCTATAAAAGTTATAAAGTATCTTTTACCTTCTTTAGTTAATTCACCATTCATTTCACATATATTGGTGTAAATTAATTCTAACAACTCAGTTTCTCTATGTTGAACTGATTTAAATGGTTTTTTAAGTTGCTTAGCTTCAACACAGCTTAGGAATTTCATATATGTCATTTTGAAATTTAGGAATTAACTATAAATCCATCATTCTTCTCATGCAATCTTTATCAACATGTCTTAATCTTAAATGCCCCATATCACATGTTACAGTCAAGCACATAGTAGGAGGAATTTTATTAACAATAGAAATTTCATTATTAAGTCTAAATAAATCATTAGATATTTATCCTTTTCCAACAAAGGAATCAAATAAACTAATAACAACATGACAAAACTTAAGAACAACTTTATAATGACTTAGAACTAACAACGACACATTAACAAGGTTCTTTCTAATGTCTGGGACATGCAACACAGTATGTAAGAGTAAGATCTTTCCAGAAGTCAATTTCAAATTAACTTGCTCTACCCCTATTATGCATGCACCTAACTCATTTTCTATTTTTACGCTCCATTCATAATCTATGATTTGATAGACAAAAACAGTGAATAATTACAACAAATATGGCTATTAGCTCTAGAATTAAGCCATCAATTGAAAGAATAATCGACTACATAGATTTCTGGAGTAAAGGAAACTCACCTATCAATTATCATAAAAGGATCGAAAATACCACCAAACTTCTCAAACATAAGAGGAGTGAATTGTGTAATTTTTGTGGAGAAATACATATCCATGATAAAAAATAATAACGAGTGGAAAAACACAAATTAATAGGTTAAGATCAAACAATAAATCTGTTAATAAAATAACACAAACGACACACTAATATTAGGATTAAGTCCTATTTGGATATACACGTTAAAAGAAGTACAAAATTGTGTTAAAGATGTAACTATAATTTAACAATACAAGTGTAGCTAAACAAATATAAACCAGTGGCAGATATAAAAGATAAATAATATGCAGGTTGATTAGCAAATATTAAATAGATTACTAGAAAACATGAGATCCAAGTCATATAATGCTAAAGGAAAGTAACATTTTATTGCTTTATTTTATTATGTATGGAAACAAACTAAACGTATCTTCCCTTTATAATATTTTATTGTTATAACCATATGATATCTGAAATCTATGTAGATATCATAGAGATTATTTTCTTCTTCAAGATTGTTAGAATTTTTAGGTAAATATCAATAATAATATGATTAAATGTAAAATGATATGGAAAAAATATCGAATAATTAATAACAAAGACAAAAAACAAGAAAGATATTACATTTTGGCTAAGTAGAATGGATTTCTTGACTTGACTAAGAAAATCCACCCACATGTACAGGAATTTTTCCGTTCCTTTTTAAGGATATGATGTCGAGATCTTCAAAGGAGTAAGGTTTTTTATATTTTTGAATCGTACTGTAGTATTATATGTCAAAGAAAAATGAAAAGAAAGAACAAAAAGTAAAAATGATTTTTCCCCTTATATTTTCCCAAAGTACAACAATGTTATGTATAAAAGAAGAAAACACATAGTGGGTCAACACTATTCCCACTAATCATGTTATGGTTTCTAAAACACGAAATAACATGATGATAGAATAAATAATATGTCAAAAGATATTTTGAATTTGATAATTAAAATCGAAACTGTTATTTTCCAACACATCCGTACTACACTTTATTAATCCATGTATTTTAATCATATTTTTACAAGGAAAAGAAGATAAAGAAGAGTTCATCGGCATGAAAACCTTTAGGCAATGTTGGTGTTGTCTTCAAGTAGTCGAACCCACATTATCATCAAATCTTCCAAGACATCTGAAGGGCCAACAAAAGCAAATTGAAAGTGGCAAACACAATGATTTCAATATCTAAGGACTAGAGGAGTCGAATAAAAATAGAATGAACCCAAGAGCACCAAAATCCTTTATCCACACCAATATTTGGCAAATGACCATGGGAGGAAAATTCACATATGGCACGACAAATGGATCAAAACATACACTTTCTGTTTGTTAAATTATCTTTATCTCGATTTTAATAATAATAAAATATATTTGTATGTTAACTTTTCTTAATAAGTTACTAAAGAGTTCTTATAGACTTTGGCAAAAGAAGAATAAGAAATGTACTAAAAGGAGTTTACATGGCAATTCAAGTCAACTTAAGTCGAATCATTTAAATATAGGAGATTAAGTTTCTAATGTAATTAAACTTTGTGTAAATGTAATTTGTTGCATTCTAGAAACTTGTAATAATCTTCCAAATACTTCTGTAGTGCCGTAGGAAAATAATCAAAGTTTCAAACTTAATCATTCATTGATTACACTTCTTAATAGGACTTCTGAGGACAAGCATACTGAATTATGAAATTACATTGGTTTAAAACGAAAAACTAATTTGACATACTAAATTTAATTTGGTCTACCAAATTGATCGACAATTATGAACAATTATGAGTCATTCGGTTTATCAAATGTATTTCAGTCTAATGAATGGCTAATCGTTAGACTAACGTTTAATATTACTCTTTAGTCTATGAATCTCCACTTATGGGCATTCATTTGCAACAATACTATATATTATTCATTCCTATTCTTTGAGAGGGATTTTCAAGAGTTTCTGTAACGCCCTGAACCCGGGCACGTTACCAAAACACAGTATTACAAGCCTAATTACACAAATTACAGAAAAAAAGGACTGTAACTAAAGCTCACCTCTAGGATCTCGATACGCGGCTAGAAGCTCCAACTCCTGCACCGGAACCTGGCTGCACGCGGTCTGCACCTAAAAACACACAGCACGCGTGAGTGACATCTATGTCACCCAGTACGCACCCCCAAAACACACAACTACAAGCAAGCACGATAAAACCAAAAGAAAACCTATTTCCTATCATTGCAAAACTTGGTTTTCTTCCTTAAAAATCATTTTCTTATTAAATAAACACTTGGGAATTTAATCCCAAAACCAATTCTTTCTTTACAAAATCACCAACTGTGACTTAAATCCCAAGCCAGGCTTTCTCAAAAGCCACAACCCTTTTCTTTCTCAAAACATGTGGAAATTCTTTCAAAAACCACTTTTTGGAAATCATTTTCTTTTTCAAAACAATTCCATTTCAAAACTTGGGATTCTTCCCAAATCACATTTCCTAACCAGATCTAGCCTAAAACACACTCCCCATTGGGCTCAAAACCAAAACACAACACTGGTTGGCAACTGGTTAAATCATTATCATTTCTCTTCAGGATTCTAGGACCATTTCACAAGTCCAATCCTGACCACACACACACATTCCACTTACTTAATCATTTCCACTTTCATTACTGTTGTTACCTTGATCAGAGGTAACCTGGTACACAAGCAGTAGGTGAGGACAT
>JAMKQA010052049.1:0-10418 GCA_024699735.1 Posidonia australis
ATCCGGCGGAGGTGCTGCAGCGGCGCGCGAAACAAGAGCGCGCGAGGAGGTCACGACGAGGGGAAGACCGTGGGGAGGTGGCTGCGCAAATCGCACTGGGAGGCAGCAGCGATTCAGATCTGAGCAGAGCTCGCGCTCGCGGGGAGGGGAAAAACGTGGGGATGTAGCGGCGGCACGGCGAGCTCGGGGATGGTGGCTCTGATACCACTTGAAGGAATGTGGACGTCGAAACAGAGTGTTCCGGCGATGCGAGAGTGGGCTCCGGCGATGATCAAGCAGGAGAAAAACACCGTAAGTTTTCGATGATCTTTCTACTGTGTTTTCTCCTCTATTTATAGGGGACTCTTGACCATCCCTCCGCCCTCCTCCAACGGCTCCTCTCGCAGCCGTTTCTATTCCGACCATAAAGGCCTGGTAACCGCCGTATTCAACACGGCCATGAATGGGTGAAACGGTCGTCCGTTTCACCATTCATTTGAAATGGTCTTCAATGACCATTACTAACATGTGCCTTATTAATTGAACCATGAAGGAGAAGAAATCAACAAATCCAATGTCTTCTCTTTTGTTGGTTAGATACCAGAAAGCATTCTCCAAGTATTTCATGAAGTGAAATGCAATGTGAGCTTCTTACTTGAGGTGATCAATGCCAGTCTTCTCGGAAAGTCCCAGGAAGAACAGAAATTGGAGTAAAAATCAAAACCTTCATTACAAGTTTAGAATCAAATTACTACTGTCTATGAGAGCACGGTATTTTTTTACTTTTCTTACTATGGGCGGATACATGGAAACAGCGGCTGGAAGTGCTCTCAAATCTTTGAATAATTCTTTTTGCTTGAATGTTTAGCTTTAAATAAAGATGCATGTCCAGTTCTTGCGTAATAGTTGCTGTCACGGTTTGGACCATGATAGCAATGGGTGCGTGTAATGTTTCCTTGTTTCTATTCAGATCCATACTATTCTACGCTATCACGCCAATTAATTCAATTATTATGTTCTTCTTCTTTTTTTTGAAGTTTGATAAGGAAAAGAATACACAGGAAGGTTTTGTAGGTGCCTACAAAGAAATACCTATAGGTATATAAAATCTATGCCGTAGGTCTTCTTTAGTGGCCATGATTAAACCAATCTTCTTCCTTTTCCTTCTTTTTTGCCTCGCACGATCCTCCCTTTCTCTCCAACACCGCCACTACTTCTCTTCCTTCCTCCTCTCATTGCCATCGCTGCCTCCCCTCCCTCCTCCTTGTTGGTCATCGGTGTCGGGGAAGACGGTGTTTTCAAGCGACGTTGGGGGCTTCGACGGTAGTGAAGGTGGTGGAGATTTCAAACATGTTGTTTATCAATGCTATACTTTCTCCATCTCCACCTCTATTTATAGCAGAGCTAAGCTCCTCTACCTTCCTCTGCCTCCAATAGCTCCTTTCCCCCTTTTTGTAAGCACCAAACATTAAATCCGGTAGCCTTCAATACAAGGGTGGGGAGAAACGGTCGACCGTTGCCTCTCCCTTCCCTTCCTTTTTTCGGTGGCGGTGGTCTTCATTGACCACCCACCTACATCTCTCATTTAGTATGAAGACTATACACAAAATTCCATGCAATGAGATGTATAACTTTAATTTCCACTCCTATTATTCGTGAGAATGTACAAGTTTAGATTTCCACTCCCACTATTTATGAGAATGTTCTTTATTTCCATTATCTATGGAAATGTTCTTTAATCTCATCAAGCCAACAAACTTGATGAACTTTTCCGTTAGAATCCCTTTAGTAAAAGGATCAGCAATCATATCATCTGTGGGAACATAACTTAATTTTATTTCCCTTTTTCCACAATATCACGAATATAATGATATTGTATTTCAATATATTTTCCTTTTGAGCTATTTGCACCAATATTAATAAAACTAATTGCAGCTTGATTATCACAATACATATCTATTGGATTCTTTATCAAATTAAGGTTTAAATCACTCAAAAACCTTTTAATCCAAACAGCATGTGTGGTTGCTATATTACAAGCAACATTTTCAGCTTCTTTTGTGTATATAGCTACACATTCTTGTTTTTTATTGCCCTAAGATACAACACCACCACCAAAGATGAACAAATGTTCCGATATGGCCTTTCTATCATCTTTGTCACCACCAAAATCTACATCTGAATAACCAAACACTTCAAACTCATCTACTTGATAAGTAAGCTTGTGGTGTAAAGTTCCTTTTATATATTTCATAATTCTTTTAACAGCTTCCCAATGTATTGTTCCGGAATTGCTTTAGTATCTACGTACCAAACTTGCAGAATATGCCAAGTCTGATCTAGTACACAACATTGCATACGTTAAACTTTCAACTGTTTGGGCATATGGTGCTTTCAAAGTTCCCTTTTCCAGGACATTGATCATTACTTAATCTTTTCCCATAAACATATGGTGTAAGGGCAGAAGTACTATTCTGCATTCCAAACCTTTTTAATACCGTACGTAAGTATCTTTCCTGATTTATAATCAATGTTTTAAATTTCTGATCCCTAAGAATTTGAATTCTAAGAACATAAGATACTTCCCTGTAACGTTCCAAATCCAAGTACGCTACCTAAATCATAGTATCATAAGCAATAATAATTACAGTACTGATTAAACAACTGTAATTAACTAAGGCTCACCTTTATGAACAATGTGCGGCTAGTAGCTCCTACTCGAGTACCGGGACTAGACTGCACCACCACCTGAATCTGAAAACCAACCAAAGCTCGCATGAGTGACATTTAAGTCACCCAGTATGCACCCCACACAGAAAACCATGGCAAAACAGTGGGAAACTCAAATCTGAACTATCACAAAAGATGGTTGTTGTGCCGAGTGGAGAAGAGAAAACAGAGAATACGAACGATGCTCACATCCCAAGCATCCAAATCCTCCCTCACAGATGAACCTCACATGAAACCCTAGATATGGAGAGAAGAGGGAGGAGTTCTCTCCACACAGATGGAGACAAAATAGGGCTACATTATGCCAAAAGAGGTTACATATTTTTGTGCCTTAGCCTTCTTAAATACTAGGGCACCTAACTGGTCAAATGATCAAACTAACCCTAAACAAAGATATAATTCAAGACATATTTACAACAATGGTTTTCAAAATTCATTTTAAAATATCGTTTCCTTTTTAAAACATTTGGAATCTCAATCCAAAACATGCCTTTTTCAAAAGTTCGTCTTCTCATTTCTTTTCAATTCATGCATCTTTAAATCATTTTTATACATTTCAAGAAATCTGCACTCTCGACTAGATCCAGCTGTAGACACCTCGATTTTGAGGCAGCACGTTGATGGATCCTATGGCAATGAATTCAGGTCTTGCTTCCTAAAACTCAAAGTCTTCCAAGTATATCAGATCAACATAGAGCCATAGGTTAGAGTCCAGGTGTAAATCCTACATCCTATTAACCCCACACAAACTCTTACGCATTAAGCTAGCATATCAATTTAGCACATTTAGCCAGCATACCTGAATAACACACCTTTCCAGCACATTTAGATAGCACACGAGTCTAGTACACCTGATTGGAGCACAAGCTGGCGCACCATACTAGCGCACTAAGCTGAAGCACTAATCTGGCACACCACGTCGATTTCCAAGTCACTGGCTGTTCATTTACCTAACGAAGCTCCAACCATTATACTCATAGTGTGTTATTACTCTCCACTATAATCAGTATGAGGGTGATTCATTTTGTCTTGGGTGGGGTCCCTTTGTTTTCCAAAGTTTTAGAACTTCCAAAACTCCCAAGATCATTCACTATATAATGTCTTGGGTAGTCATTGGTGGAAGGAGTTGGAAAAAGAGAGAGAGGAAGAACCCTTGCACCTTAGCATACAAGCATCCATGACCTAGTCTCTGCCCATAGTCGAAATTCCCACCTTTAAGCAAGAAATCACCCATTTCGCATAGGAAAAACCCATTCACCCATATCCTCTACAAAGTCCCTCATCTTACATCACTTGGAGTCAACTTGGGAGGAAGGAGACCTCTGTTTTTCAGCCACTAGAGTCCATATCAAGCCACTTGTGGGGAAGAACAAGAGCACAGCAATCAGGAAAGCATCTAATCCTTTCCATGTAGCTAGACTATGTTCATGGGGTATGGGGTTTCTTTCCATGGATATGGGCTCTTTTGGAGAAATTCTTCATGATCGATTATATGCTAAGTTTTGTGTTTGCAGGACCATGTTTTTAGAGCATGGAACTCTCTTGAAACATGTTTTTATATAGCTATGCCTATCATGCTTTATTCCTATCTCTATCTTGATGAATCATATGCTTGGAGAGATATATGCTTGCTTTTTGACTCCTATTTTAGTGGATCTTGTGGATGGCCATCTCATTTGGTGGGCTTCATTGGATTTTTATTGGTGTTTTGATAATGCAAGAGGACTGATTTGATGGGTTCATGATTCATTTGCATGCCTTTGCTATATGTAGTTTACCCTCTCATCCATATTGTTTCCTTTGCATGTTTTAGTTTCGGCTTTGTGCATTAGCTATTGCTCTGTGATTTTTATCGAGATAGGAGTGTGTGGTCTGTGTGAGGCTTCTTGTCCTTGAGCACAAGACCCATTCATTGTTTCATGGATTATCACCCATTCCTATATAGCTTCGTGGAAGAGGGGTGAATTCATGTATATTTAGGGTTTTGGCATCTAAGATGAATTTTCAAACAATCTTTAGCATATTTACATGATTTCATATTAGCATAGCACATCAGTTAGTTTATTGTGGATCTCACCATAGGGCGCACAGAACTGACACATATCAGTGGCACACTAAACTAGAGCACTAGACAGGCGCACTATCCAGGCACACCAAACAGGCGCACCTACCTGTTTCAGTGCACAAACAGTAGCTTTTGACATATTATTTTGTATATTCCTGATTTGTTTCAACTCTGTTTTTCTTGTGTGTTCTCCTAGATATACCAGGATCTTACCTGCATGATTTCACACTCATACATACATGATAGCAGAGATTTTGCATGTAGCAAAGCGAGGATGTTAACCACTCGGTATTAGTGGATCCATGGCCATGTTGGTATAATATCTTTGCACCAATGCTTGATCCACAACTCGAGTAGCATTACAGAGCATTAGGACACACCCTACAGTCTCTCTACCCATATTTAGCATAAGGCACAACATGCACATAGCATAGCATTGTATATCACCTTTGGGCGTATAGAAATAGGCTGCAAAACCTACATAGCCAAATAAGTGAGCGAAAAACAATGAAAGACCGACTTGTCGGATGCATGGGGGTGCCTAAAACCTTCTACGTGTGTAACAGGGACCCTTATCCAACTTTCTGGTTCATAATGACTTTTCCCATTGGCACAAATCATGCACATTTACATAGTTTTCGTTGTTTCAAATCGGTTTTCTTTGTCTCCCGTTTTTTAAGTAGATTAGGTGGCGACTCCTGCATTTCATTGTTTTTTATCGCTTTTTGCCGTAACTTTGCTAACCCTCGCGCTTTTGGTCTTTCAGGCCATGCACGAGGTTGTCGCTGGCATGATTACACCAACCTAAAACACAAGGCCTCATAAAGCTTAAAGCTAAACCACAAATATTAGTTGGTAACTGGTTAAAACAAAATCCTGATTTATCACTAGAATCTGAAGACAATGCATGGGTTCAATTCTAACTACAACCACACATTATATTTCCACTTTTCTTATTGATGTTACCTTGATCAGATGTAACCAGGCACACAAGCAGTAGATAAGGACACCATTTCCCTTACCTCTCTACACTACTACGGTGAAGTTCCGCGTGTGGGAGGACATTGTCCCTGCCAATTGACCTCAATTTTATTTCATATGCATGGGGGTACGTCTTTTCCTGACATTCCATCAATGACCCGAACACCTGATTCATATACTAGGCTCAACCTACACCGTCTCAAACTCGGTGACCACGGTCGTATCTGACATTTAATATCTTATCAATTTACTGACAGTAATCCCTCGTAGCCCACACTGACAACTACGATCGTATCTGACAATTAGTATCTTTGAAGTATCATTCTCCTACCACAATATCGACACCAATCCTTTGTGGTTCCACAACATATTATTATTTCATTTTCAAAATTCTTGGGTTTTCTTTTAAAATCATTACACATTCTCTTTTCTTTGCAGGGAATTATTCCCATGCAGACATGACCCTTCAACTAAGTCCCAGGCTCAAATCAAGTAAAACTATGCATTCATATTCATCATGGGGTCTCGTGCCCTAAAAACCACACTAAATCAAACATTTATCAATTTCTATTCATCTTTGTAGCCTCAAGTCCAAAACCATAATCAATTTCCTTTATTTGAATTCTAAATTCCTCCATAACATCCACATGGGAAAAACTTCCTTAATACATGCTTATTATCCATTCAAAACCATTTACTTTCATCTTTCAAAATCATCATTTCACATAAGCCAAGGGTCTGGTTCGGCAAACCGAACCAGATCGGTGTACCGAACTGGGCATCAGACACCCAGAACAATCGACCGAACTGCGGATCGGTCGTCCGAAAATCTCAACTTCTGTCTACCAAAATCCCTTGAAATGGAAGACCAAACATTTTCAGTCTACTGAATTAGGACTTCTAGTCGAATATTGAAGGAAAAACAGTATACCGAATCAAAATTGGCATACAGTATACCGAACTTTCCATTCTCAGTAAACTTCCCTTTGTGTTGAACCCATCCGTTCAGCGGAATTGGGACCTCCGACGGACCCATCAAACACACATCAAAAATCATACATTAAACACGAAGTGTAGACCTCCAAGTCCACTTCAAAATCCCTCAAACCATTCATAAATCAATTGAGCATGCATCTCGAAATAAAATCTTAAATACATGGAGCTCATTTCATAACATTGTAGCATGCATGGCATTTTCTACCAAAAATCCATGAAATTCATACAACCTAGCATGATTTCTGCACATACATGTCATTCATTACATTTCCATCATTTCTACTATTTGTCCATGATTTATCAAACATTTCTCATCATTTTTATGCCATTAATCCATTTACTCAAATCAAAAAACAAGGAGAAAGGACGGAGGTCGCGTACCTTGCTCAGCCTTCCGGAGACCCTCCCACACTCCAGCGAGCCCCGTCACGCCCCAGCGAAGCCTCTCCCGTCGGCGAATCACGTGCACAAATCTCCTCTCCTCTGGTTGCACGCACCACTCCCTCTCTCTCTCAGCTCGCCTCCCCTCCACTTCCTCCTCCCTCCTTATCTCCTCCTCCCCGCATCACGCCGACCACCAACCTCATCACCCTCACATCGAAGGGGATGGGACGACACGAGTAAGTTGTGGAGGCATGGGCGATGGGAGAAAAAGAAAAGGAAGAGAGAGAATACAAGGCTCGTGAGGGAGAGAGGAAGGAAAGAAAGAAAAGGGGAAAAGATGGACACGCAAACCGAGACGACTGTATATCCTCAAACCGGACCCCACATTGATCCCACAATATAAACAGGTGTACAGAAAGCTAACAAACCTCTTCACACACAAAGAACAACAGATCATCCATTAATAAACCATTCATACAATATCACAATTAATTACATGATTTACAATTAAAAATAGATAATCAGGCTCATGTGTCACATTTCCCCTATCCTTCTTCTCAAATTTCAAGCTAAGTTCTCCCTTTGTTTTATTCAACATGTCAATGTCGTTTCTGGTGAGCAAAATATCATCCATGTATATTGACAATATCACAAACTTGCTCCCACTTTTCCTGACATTTACATAATAATCTAGTTTATTTGAAACAAATTTCATTTTGATAATTACATAATAGAATTTGAGGTACCATTGTCTTAAGACTTGTTTCAAACTATATATCGATCTATTCAATTTGCACACTTTATCTTCATGTCCTTCCACTTGAAATTCTTCAGGTTGTGACATGGATATTTCTTCTTACAAATCTTCATTTAGAAATGTAGTTTTTACATCTATTTGATATAATTCCAAATCTAAATGTGCAACAATAGCCAATATTATTCTTACATATGCAAACTTAGTTATAAGAGAATAAGTTTCTTGAAAATCAATTCCCGGCTTTTGAGTATAACCTTTAGCAACTAACCAGGCCTTATATTTATCAATAGACCCATCAACCTTTAAATTCTTTTCGGAATATCCATTTGCATCCTATTACTTTCTTGTCATTAAGTAAATCACATAATTCCCAAACTTGATTCCTTTTCATGGAATCAATTTCATCAACCATGGTTTCAAGCCATAGATCTTTTTTATGAGATTCAATAACATCTTTATATGTTATGAGTTCCATGTGATTTTCCTTTATATCTACTAATAAACAAGAAATCTCACAAGAATACAAATGATAATCATCCATCCATGTAGGTTGATATCTCATTCTCTTGTTGCTAATAGATGCTACTGGTTCTCCATTCTTATTTATAATTTTATCATTTCCATTTATAAGCTCAATTTGATTTTCACCCATAATTTCCATGGGTTCATTCATATTTTCCATATTCTGTTCCTCTTCATTTTTCGAGTCTTATTCTCGGAGATTATTAAAATAATCATCACCTATTATCATTAAAGATTTCTCTTTTTCACTTTCCTTTTCTTTACCATCTAGGTTTTCTAAAAAAGTAACATCTCTATATTTAATAATTCTCTTTTCTTTATGGTAAAATTTATAACCAAAGGAATTTTTACAGTAGCCTATAAATTTACATTTTAGTATCCTAGAAACAAACTTATCCCTTAATTGTCCAAGAATAAGTACATACACTATAAATCTCCATTTCCTTAAATAATGCAAATTTGACTTTGTTTCGATCCACAACTCATAAGGTGTGCTAGAGACAAACTTGAAGAGTATTTTGTTCAATACATGATTTGTTGTAATTAAAGTTTCTCCCAAAAAAGTTTTAGAGAGACCTGAATGTAAAAGCATACGTCTAACAGAATTCATCAGAGTTCTGTTTTTCCTTTCCGCCACAAAATTTTGTTGTAATGTATAAGGCATTATAGTATGTCTTTTAATTCCATGCATTTCACAAAATATTTCAAATTCCTTAGAATTATATTCCCCACCTCTATCTGACCTTAACACATTAATATTTCTTCCAAGTTATTTTTCTACTTCCAACTTATATTTCTTAAAACATGTTAATACCTCACTTTTATGAGATATTAAATACACAAACATATCTAGAAAAATCATCTATAAAAGTCACAAAATATTCCTTGTGATTATAGATTTTAACATTTAGTAGACCACACACATCAGAATTAATTAAGCCCAATAATTCATTCCATCTATGTCCCTTTCTAAAAAGCTTTGTAGTCATTTTTGTTGAAAAATCTTATATTTATTTTGATGATAACAAATTTCAGTGTGATTAAACACAGGTGATCACATAAAACCATATGAAAAATTCATGTATTACATTTGTAAATCATTCATATGAGATGTAATAATCATTCATTTGTAGTCTTAATATAAAAATGTATTGATATGTAAAGAAAGAAAGGATTTGTAGTTCACATGTAAAACGGCATACCGAATATTTTCGGTATACCGATTCAGGAGAAAACGACAAATCAAACGGCACACCGAAATTCAAAGAGAAAATGAAGCTGCAAGAAAACGGTCGACCGAATATTTTCGGTATACCGTTTCAGGAGAAAACGACACATCAAGCGGTACACCGAAGTTCAATGACCAAGGGAGCTTATTGCATTTTCGGCAGACCGAAATATTTCGGTATACCGATTTATCCCGACCGTTAGATATTTCGGTCGACCGATTATTTTCGGCATACCGAATCTTGTGTCAGTAATCAGCAGATTTACTAGTCGTTAGTCACACTTAGAAAAACTTGTAACACTATAAATTAAGGTCCATATGTAGCTCACAAATCACTGAATCTTTCATCGAGCTAGTATTCTATTAGTGCTTCAAGTGAGTGTGTTAAGAATTCATCCAATCTTTGCTTCAAGCACAAAGAGCTTCAACCTACATTCAGTCAAGCAAGAGCAAGATTAAAAAGTGCTCAAAGTTCTCTCTTGCCTTCAAGCATTCTGAGGTTCTCCTGGAAGGAGAAGAAAGTTGTGATTCAAGTGTACAAACAAGGTAAATTTGTAGCTTGTAATATTCTAGTTATTGAATATAAGGGTTAAGTCTCAAGTGGGGAACTTGAGGAGTGGACTAAGCCGGAGTTGGTTGAACCACTATAAATCCTTTGAGTACTTGTGATTGAATGTTTTTTGTGATTAATCTTTAATATTATCAAGTTTGCATATTAATTTTTAAAGACTAAATTAAAACCGAAAAATCTCTATTCACCCCCCTCTAGAGAAGCA
>JAMKQA010052050.1:0-12857 GCA_024699735.1 Posidonia australis
ACCACTCTGTCTTGCTCTCTTGATTGATCTTTTCACAGAAAAACCATACCATCACCAAATCAACTACTGATGTTTGAGTCTACACCATCCAAAATTAGAATAAACCGAACATATGTACGTTTGCTTCTTCTTGTTTTGGTGATGGAAGATTTGCCTAAGTAACCAAAGGCACGAATTCTCCTAGACTTACAAAGTGGGTTTAAGATCGAAATTCTTGGTGATTCTAAAATACGTAAGATCGAGGACGAGGAAGGGAAGAAGAAGAAGAACACTCACGTTCTTACGGTGGAGAATCGAGTTGCCACCGGACGCCGCCGACGCGTCGCCGGAGAGGAAATCGATAGTTCCATAGGACTGGACGTTGTCCCCGGACGTGGGATGCGGACCCGGCACGCCATTGGAGACAACCGTGGACTCCTGCCAGACATGGCTGAAGGTGGTCCTACCGGTGGGCAGAGTGATGGTGGCGAAGATCGTCATAACACCATCGGAGTATTGACCGGTGAGGTTCTCAGCCTTGAAGCTGATGGGAGTCTGCCGCATGGTGGGGTTCCTGTTGGAGATCGGGGTGGTGAAGACGGTCATCGAGCCGTTCGACGCCTGCAGTGCAACGATAGCCTGCGTGCCGATCATCATGGTGCGGCTGGGGTTCAGACCCCACGCCACCCACCCGCTGGCGGTCTGCGGTGCGCGGTAGGCGACGTCGACGGTGCCGGGGTTGGGGTTGTAGGTCCAGTGGAGGGAGGAGCCAAGGCGGGTGAGGGGCTGGCACAGCTTGAAGTTCCTGTTGGTGAAAGTGATGCTCTGGCAGCTGCTCTGGGCCGAGGAGGGAACCAAGATGGACATCACCACCATCATCAGGCACAACACCGCCATACTGGAACCTCCGCCCATGTCCAAAACCAAGGTCTGGAGCTTAATGCTTTGTTTCTCTGTATCCTGGGTGTTCCTTGGGGATCAGAATAGAAACAAAGTTGTTTAGCTCTATTATGAGATGATGGTGTCATTTGTATATATAAAAAGGAGGAGAATAAGGGAAAGCTGCGACATGGGAGTTGGTGGATGGTTTGGTATCGAACGCTTGTCTTGTTGTTTCGTTTCTTTTTGTACCTTCTCCCAATACACCACGATTGTGATATAAACAATCCTGTTTGAACAGCAATGGCATGTTCTTGCTTTTTCCAACTCCTTCGAAAATAAAAATGGTAAGAAAAGAGTTGCTCTTGTGCTTCCTCTAGCTTTCCTGCGCTACATGATTATACCCTGTATATACATACATTTCTCAGTTATCCAGGGATATATGTTTCCCAGAAATAATTGAAGACAAGGTCGCTTGACCTACTGGATGATATATATTTTGTGGGGTCTTCTCTCGACTTTGATATTGACTTCCCTTGTCAGATGTGTAAAAATGACAGGTTAATAAGACGAGGTTATTTATTTAGAACGATAAGCACCAGCCTAGCTTCTTTTTTTTATTTTGACAGCTTTAATTATATGTCCCACTCGTTTAACATCCTTTTCTTTAAATTAACTGAAGCGATGGTATCTAATGACAATGTCTCTTTAAACTCGTCACAGGTCTCAGATTCAAATCCTAAAACATACATAAAAATTCACCTCTTACCATCTCAACCATTAACAAAAAAAAAAAGATGAATGACAATCCTTTTCATACTTTTAACCTAAGCCCGTTTTTTTCATTTGGAAGTTTTCTATTACTCAAATAAAATTATTATTTTAGAAATTTATCATGCAAAAGAAGAAACCGCATACTTGCATGCGAGATAATAAAACTTCTATTATTTATTTAGAATTAAGGAAATTACTTGTCCACAACAAGCACTTGGAGACTTTGGATGGATTTATCCGAGGTAATCGTAGACATTTTTTCGTCGAGGTTCATTTTTATCGATATCTAGGTTACCATAGCAGAATCTCATACAAATCGTACAGGGATATGCATTTCCCAGTATAAGCAACAGCGAGGGAAAATGACGTAGAAGACAACGAAAGTTTTTGTTCATAATTAGTTAATCTTCAAAGTTCTTGGTTATTTTAGATCAATATTCTTACAATCTCTGTACATGTAAAGAGTTGTAGAATTGTATAGAGAAGTACATGAGAGGTATGATAAAATCATTTTTAATTCAGTCTTGTGATGCATGCGATGATGCCAAAGGTTTGAAGACCTGGAAGTCTTCTACAGAAATCCTCTTCTCATAATTGAATAACCCTAAAGGATTTTTCTACTTCTTGTTACCTTTTTTTAATTACAGGAGAAAGACCAGACGCAACACTAGCAACGGGCCAGTATTTGATAAATTTAGTATAATTATCCTAAGAAATAAAATATGAGAGATGCTACAATACATCTAGATGTTTTGTAGCATGGAAGTTAACAGATGTCCATTGTATAAGGCTAACAACTATTGACAGTGAAGTGTGGATTTAAGAGACTTTTTATAAAATACAGAGATGGATACCAAACAATGTAAAGTACAGATGCTTACAAGGACATTTTCCTATAGGCATCTTTTTTTTTTAGAATTTTTTTTGTTTTTAAAAATAAAATCTAATTATATAATTAATTAATCTATAAGATAATCAACTGTGTTAAAGTTACATCTTAATCTAAGTTACATTTCCTGTCAATTTTAATCTAAAATTTAACGATTAAAATTTAATAAAATGTATTGAATTTTAAGACCTTTAGATCAGGGATTAAATAGTTGTTTGATTTAAATTAAAATTTCAACATGTATTTATAGATATTTAATAAATAAATTTATACAATTATTTTTTTCTCCCGTGTATTTATTTAGACACATACAGCAACTTGAGCCCCATGTACAAATATACTATGTGTTGGTGTATCATAGAATTGTCCATAAAAAAAAATTACAAGTACAATATAATTTAGGGAAAAATAGAACTCAACAACATGAAGAAGAACTTGTAGAAGTCAAGTAAATGATTCACATGTTAGTGCAACAAAATTAAAGTGGCCGAATAATTAAAACAAAGTATCAATGCTTACATTTACATAAAAATATATAGACAATATATCTCACTTAGTTGCATAGCCACAATTGCCAAATGCTAACGACATGAAGAATAAATTAAAAATCAAACTTCGATTGTAAGTCTATATTTTAGTTTCTAATGTAACCTTCCAATTTTGTTGGCCATTGTAAGAATTAAAGAAGCAAGAAATTAAAAAATGGCACAAGTATTAAGAATACTGTTGCTCTTTGAAGATTGATAGCTGTGAATAAACTACAAAAATAAATTTTAATTATATATGGAATAAATCAACTCACCACAAGAAAAACTTGAGAAGAAATAGAAGAGGCAAACCTTTATCAATAAAAAGAGATCCTCCTCAATCTTTATTCCTATATAAAGCTATTAGAGCATCAATATTTTCATATATAAAGGAAGCTTATTAAAGTGAACTACATCTAATTCAGTCCAGTATTGAATATTGTGTTGGTAAATATCAATCGTTGTTATAGATACATGAGATTATTGAAAAAATAAATATCAATTGTGAGACGATGTATTGAATAGAAAAAATTCAACTATTTATCATCTAATTCATAGATTTCAATTAATATATTAAAAGCTAAATGATAAACAAATAATCAATGGATGTGACACATTTGTTTATTAAAAGTGCAAACAGAAACATCAACTAAATTTACCACCTATTGTATACCACAAATATGCATATACATGCTTGGTATACCACCAACTAGTGGCTCTTCACTCCTCTTATGAGGTGTTGCAGGTTTGGAAGGTGCTTAGTAGACCACCAGCTAGTGGCTCTCCACTCCTCTTATGAGGGGTTGCAGGATTTGGATCTCCCATTCCCAGGTAAACCATTCAGCAATATTACAAGTACAAAGATGCCAATCTACACAGACAAAAAATCAATAGGAAAAATGTCTATGATCCACCTGAAAATGATGCCTAAGCATCTAAAGTCCACTTGTTTGCTTGACGTTAACAATTAATCATGTGCTAAAATATCTTGCAGGTGTGCATATGTTGTGTAAGAATAACTATATGCACCTAATAACTATAGAAATGAATGTCCTTGTTTGCACAAATTCATTAAAAAAATCATGACTTGTTAAAAACGTTGATCTTCAAATTTAAACAAACCTTACTCGTTAAAGTTAGCATAGGCAGGTAAAGGATAGACACAAGCATGCAACAAAAGTCAAGATAAATATGATAACTAAAACAACCAACTGCAGGAGACATGAAAATTGGTTTCATACCAGCAATAGTCACTCCTAATACCCAAAGGTGCAGCAAGCAGAATATCAGTGATCCAAGGAGATAAGGGTCTTAATGGCTTCCTTTCATGTTCATGATGGACAGAACTACAATCCTCACCATCTGTGGAATCACTTGTGGTGGCCTGACTTCCACTATTGCTTCTCTCTGTTTCACTGGTGTGATGCTCACCCTAGTATAGAGGCCTACTATATTGGGTTAAAACACGCAATATTTCCCCATATGCAACTGCCCATTCTTCAGAATATTCTTTGTGCAAGATACACATAATTGATAAGGAATGTTTGCAAGCTATCACACAAGAAATATTAACCATTTACAGTTACAATAATTGTATGCCCTTGTTTCTTTAGATGTATTGTCTAGCTTAGTTTCAACCTGGTAATGAATAAGATTTCTCAAAACTAAAGCTTCTTCTTTAAGGCAGTAGACCCAACTTTTTTACTTACTGGAGTTGTTAATGGAAGCAAAAAAAGGCTATCTCGATACCTCACTATTTTGGCGGACTAACAAAATGAACGAACTAAATGGAGGTTCACTCTTATCATACACTAGTGTCTCGTCTACTATACATGAAAGAATTGGATGGACGACAACATGACCATGCTCTAGATGATGGAGAACAAACGTGGCTGCAAATTAAAGAAAGTACCTGGAAGCAGAATTCAGTAATGAGAATGCGAGATAATAACTTAAATTGATTAGCTACCAAAAATAAAATGACCATAGGTAGGTGTTATACCCAATACTTCGTCTAGAAGACGATTTACTTTTGATGGATAATGAATCCAGGGAAAAGTTCAGTATCGAGGGGCTGCTGCAAGCATCATAGTGACCAAATCCCCTTCCCCAACATCAATGCCGCTCAACCGCTCCGAGTTCCTCATCTCCCTCCCATTGAAAATCAACTATTGCTGCTCAATCGACTTCCAAGTCTAAAAAAAAAAAAAAAAAAACACTCAATCAAAACCAACAACACGAACACGAAGCTCTGAGTCGGCAAAAAGGTGTCGAAAGACGAGATTTCTCCACGCACCTAGACCTCGAAAAGCGCCTTCACGTTCTCGACCTGCGGAAGAAAAAAGATGGGATTAACACCCTCTTATCATATTTTGCATTGATTCCTTTTGTTATAATAAAGACATCATGCAACTAAGACACGATTTTGCATCAAATCAACGGATTTTGGAACAAAATCCTATCTCAAAACCATCGTGCATCAGACCATCATCGACCCAAAACCCAGGAAATATCATAACCCAAAACAAACAAACAAAAATAACCAAGAGGACAAAGTAAAAATAAGGCTCAGATTCGCCTTTGTGCCATGTGTGTGTGTGAAGAAGAAGAAGAAGAAGAAGAAGAAGAAGGGAAATTGGGGTGGCAGTGGTGGAACATGAAGAGGGACAAGCTTAGGTATTTTAGGTATGTGAAGTCTTATTATGCTGAATTCTATATCCATGAATCTAATTTCGTAGTTGAATTGGTGATGAAAGGGGTTGATGGACGTGCTGAGAAATTTTTTTTTTAAGTTATATATATAATTTCCTATACATGTATTTTGAGAGGAAAGAAGAATAATAATCTTTGTGGACTTAGGTAACTTATCGAATCATGTAAATTCTCGATTTTTAGTGTGTGTACTTATTTTTCTTCTTCTTTGCTTTCCTCTAGATTTTGCAGGAAAGTCTTTTTCTCAACAATTGATATCAAAGCCTTTGGTTGTTGAGAAAAAGTGAAAGTGACGGCAGAAGATGACAATGCCAGAGTTGAAAAATTCGATGGCAATGACTTCGATTTCTAAAAGATGCAGATCGAGGATTATCTCTACCAAAAGAAATTGCATGAACCGCTTTTGGGGAAGAAGCCAGAAACTATGAAACAAGAGGCTTGGAATCTGTTAAATCGTTAGGCACTTGATGTAGTCAGATCGACGTTGGCCAAGAATGTAGCGTTCAACATTGTCAAAGAGAAAACCACAGTAGATCTGATGAAGGTATTGTCAAATATGTATAAGAAGTCGTCGACCTCGAATAAGGTACATTTGATGTGTCGTTTATTTAATCGTAAGATGTCAGAAGGAAGGTGCATTGCAAAATTACATCAATGAGTTCAACGTGATCATAACTCAATTGAGTCCGGTGGAGATCACGTTCGAGGATGAGGTCAGGGCACTAATTCTGTTATCATTACTACCAGAAAGCTGGTTTGCAATCGTGACTGGGGTTAGCAGTTCGCTAGGTAATGCAACATTGAAGTTGAGTGACATCCGAGATCTGATTCTAAGCGAGGACATTCACAAGAAGGAATGTGAAGAACCCTCAGGATTTGCTTTAAGCATAGAAAGCAAAGGAAGGAATCGAAATCGCAGCCAGAATCAAACCCATGGTAGATCTAAGTCCAAGGAGAATGGCAAGAATCGCAAAGACATCGTTTGCTAGAATTGTGAGAAGAAGGGTCACTTCAGTGGTCAGTGCAAGGCACTGAAGAAAAAGAAGAAGAATCAGTCAAAGGATGATGGTTCTGCAAACTCAACTAGTGAAGACATTGTTGATGTCCTAGTTTGCTGTGTTGACAGTCCTATTGAGCCGTGGATTATGGACTCAGGTGCGTCATTTCACTCCACCAACCGTAGAGATTTGCTATATAACTATGTTGCAATAGAAAATACAAGACTCTATCTTGTTGATGATAGCTGTCTTGATATCATGGGCAAGGGTGAAGTTCACATAAGGACTGAAAATGGACTATGGAAATTAAAGAAAGTCAGACATGTTCTAGATCTTAAGAGGAACTTGATATCCATAGGTCAAATTGATGATGAAGGATACACAACAGTATTTGGAGGAGGACAATGGAAAGTAATCAAGGGTGCTATGGTTGCAGCACAAGGCAAAAAGGTAGGAACATTGTACTTAACGGTAACTCAGAAGGACACTATTGTAGTTACAGACTGCTTAGTTGACTCAAAATTGTGGCATAAGAGGCTTGGACACATGAGTGAAAAGGAAATGAAGTTATTGGCATCAAAAGGAAAAATACTGAATCTAAAATCAGTAGATTTAAGCCTTTGTGAGGACTGCATCTATGGCAAATAGAAGAGACTCAGTTTCTCAAAGTCTGTAAGAATGTCAAAGGCAAAAAGATTGGAGTTAGTTCATACTGATGTATGGGGACCAACTCTTGTAAAATTCCTTGGAAGTTTACGCTATTTTATCACATTCATTGATGACTCCACTAGAAAGGTATGGGTTTATTTTCTGAAAAATAAATCTGATGTGTTAGCTACTTTTAAAAGGTGGAAAGCTGAGGTGGAAAATCAAAATGGTCAGAAAGTGAAGAGTCTGAGGTCTGACAATGGTGGAGAGTATGGCAGTCAAGAATTCAAAGATTTCTGTGTAGGGCATGGAATTCAAATGATCAGAACTATCCCTAGAAGACCAGAGCAGAATGGTGTTGCTGAAAGAATGAATAGGACCTTGAACGAGAGAGTAAGAAGGATGAGGTTGCATGCAGATCTTCCAAAAACCTTCTGGGCAGATGCAATCAACACAGTAGCATAATTGATCAACCGAGGACCTTTAGCTCCTTTATGATATAAGATTCCTGAAGAGGAATGGACTGTAAAGGAGGTAAATCTCTCACATCTGAAAGTTTTTGGCTGTGTTTCCTATGTACACATAAATCTTGATGCTAGAAATAAGTAGGATGCAAAAGCTAGAAAATGCTATCTTATTGGTTATGGTTCTGATTATTTTGGTTATCGTTTTTGGGATGATCAAAATAGAAAAATCATAAGACATAAAGATGTTACATTTGATGAAACTATGTTGTATAAAGATAGACATGCAGTAAAATCTGATTTTGTAGGGAAACAACAATAGATGTGTGACAAATCTGTGTTAGTGGATATCAATAAAGATGATATTGCTAGAAGAGTTCAAAAGAATCCAGAAAATAATGAAGAACATCTTGAACCGTCTACTTTTATATCACATGTGAGAAGATCTACGAGAGTATCCAGACCTACACAACGCTTCTCACCGTCATTACACTATTTGTTGTTGACAAATGGTGGAGAACCAGAGTACTACGATGAAGCAGTACAAACAAAAGATTCTGTTAAGTGGGAGTTAGTCATGAAAGATGAAATGAACTCTCTAGAAAAGAACAGAACATGGGTACTGACTCACCTACCAGAAGGAAAGAAAGCCTTACAGAACAAATGGATGTATTGAATTAAAGAAGAACCTGATGGCTCCAAAAGATACAAGGCCAAACTAGTCGTGAAGAACCTTCAACAATTAAGAGGCATTGACTATACAGAGGTATTCTCTCCAGTAGTTAAAATGACCATAATTAGATTGGTACTCAATATTGTTGTTGCAGAAAGCTTGCATCTAGAACAGCTAGTGCGAAGATAGTTTTTTACATGGAGACTTGAAGGAGGATATCTACATGCAACAAGTTGAAGGCTTCAAAGTTCCTCGCAAAGAAAAACTTGTATGTAAATTGCAGAAGAGTCTTTATGGCTTGAAGCAGGCTCCCAGACAGTGGTACAAGAAATTTGATAGCTTCATATGTGACATTGGTTTCACAAGATGTGAAATGGACTTTTATTGCTATTTCAAGAGCTTTGATGACTACTATATTATCTTATTACTGTATGTGGATGATATGCTTATTGCAGGATCCAAAATGAGGGAGATCAACAAGTTGAAGTACCAAATGTCAAAGGAATTTGACATGAAGGACTTAGGTGAAGCAAAGCAGATCCTTGGAATGAGAATCATTAGAGACAGATCTGAAGGAACTCTAGTGTTGTCCTAAGAGAAGTACATTGAGAGAGTGCTAAACAAGTTTAATCTCAATGATACAAAGCCTAGAGATACTCCCTTGGGAACCTATTTCAAACTATCTAAGGTGTAATCACCAAAGACAGAAGAAAATCAAAAGAGTATGTCTAAAATACCATATACTTTTGCAGTTGGAAGTATGATGTATGCTATGGTATGTACCAGACCAGACACAATTCATGTAGTGAGAGTTGCGAGCAGATTCATATCAAATTCAAGAAAAAAGCATTGGGAAGTTGGAAAGTGGCTTTTACGATATTAGAAAGGCTCCTCAAGTGTGGGACTCTACTTCTGAAAGAGCGATGTGATTTTGCAGGGCTTTTGTGATGCAGATTTGGGTGGTGACTTAGACGGAAGAAAAAACACCACATGTTATGTCTTTATCCTAGGAGGTATAGCAGTCAGTTGGATGTTAAGACTACAAAAAATTGTTTTTCTCTCAACCATTGAAGTAGAATATATGACAATCTCAGAAACTGCCAAAGAGATGATTTAGTTGAAGAACTTTCTGAAGGAGTTGGGAAAGAAGCAAGACAGCAGTACACTTTTTAGTAATAGTCAGAGTGCCATCTATCTTGTAAAGAATCAAGTTTTTATACTAGGACCAAGCACATCTAGTTGAGATATCATCACATTCGTGAGTTGATTGAGGATGGGACCTTGACATTGAAGAAAATACCTGGCGTAGACAATCCATCAGACATGCCGACAAAGGGTGTAAGCACTCAGAAACTGAGGGTATATATGGCCTTAGTTGGTCTCCAAGGTACTTGAAAAAGGGAAACGCCGCACTAGGAACATCATTCAAAACATAAGTTACAGAAGAGCTTCATTGATTAGAAGATCAGTCTTCAAGTGGGATATTATTGGGTATGTGGAGCCTGATTATGCTGAATCCTAGGTCAACAATTTTTTTTTTAAGACTATATATGTAATTTCTTGTACTCTAGTGTCTTAGATCTCTTCTATATAAAAGAAGGCAGTCTTCTATAACATGTATCTTGAGAGAAAAGAAGAATAAGAACCCTAGTGCGGCCGTGGACGTAGGTAACTTGTCGAATCATGTAAATCCCTGATTTTTTGCGTGTATGCTTGTTTTCTTCTTCCTTGCTTTTCCTCTAGATTTTGTAGGGAGATTCTTTTCCCAACAGGGTATGGGTATGGGTGTGGGAGTAGGACTGGCAATGGGTCGGATCTAGACCCAGGACTTGTAGGTCTGGATCTGCAAAGTATGGGTTTGGGTCCCAAAAATAAGACCCATGGACTCGTGGACCCGAATCCGTTAGATCCGCTCACTTATTGGGTCAGGTCTGGATCTAAAAAGACCCAGACCCATGGACACGTGAACCCGATCTATAGATGATATATGTATACTATATATATATATATATATATATATATATATATAATATATGTTATTCACTTCTCATTTTTTAATTCTCTCATTCTCCAGCGAAACCCTACTCTCTTTTCTCTCCAGCCTCTGCGACTCGCCCACTTTGCCCTAACACTCCACCTCCCCTCTTCTTACACCGCAACTTCGCCTCCCCTCTTCTTCCTTTACGGCTCTGCCTCCCTCCTCCATCTCTTGGTCCGACGATCCCCCTACACCGGTCGACAGCCACTTCCCCTTCCTCTAGGCTCGAGAGTCCAATCCTCCCTCAGATTCGTCCCCTCTCCCTCCTCCAACTCAGATCCATCCCCTCTCCCTCCTTCACCTCAACTCCTCCCTCAGATCGGTCCCCTTTCCTTCCTTCACCTCAAATCTATCCATAGATCCGTCCGACTGTCCCCTCTCCCTCCTCGAGGACCTCCACCTCCCCCCTCCCCCCCAGCTCGAGTGCTTGACAGCCACAGGCCCACGGAGCATCCTCTTCTAGGCCGACGACAGACAGCACAAGGAGCCATCTCTTCCTCTTCCAGGTCAGTGATAGACAGCAAACAACACACGGAGGACAGAGCCACTTAGCCACCTCTTCCTCTTTCAGGTTTTTCATTTGTTTTTCATGAAATCTTGAATTTTGTTTATGATTCAGTAAAGTTTAATTATGTTTATGATTCAGTAAATTTTTTTATTTTCTAAATTATGTTTATGATTCATATAATTTTCCTCTGAATCTCTGATCATACTTGTCTATTCAATTTATTTTCCTCCTTTCCTATTTTTTGCTAAATGTGTATTCAATTGAAGAGATATGTTTATAATTCAGTTGAATGATTTATTTATTTTTTGCTAGATACGTTTATAATTCAGTTTAATTTTTTCTTTTTTGCAAACCGATTCAGTTGAATGCCTATTCAGTTTATTTCATTGAATCAATAAAGTAATTGTTTGAATGTTAAATTAAATTTGAATGTCTTTTTTTTTCTTATGTAGACAATGTCTGATGTCAATGTTGATGATGTGAATACTCAGTCAAATGTTTCTCTTATAATGATAGAAGAACCATCTTCTGAAAATTCTGGGAAAAAAAGAAAACATACCTCAGATATTTGGAATCACTTCACTTATATTTGTGATGAAGGCTTAGCTAAATGTAACTATTGCAAGAAGAATTTAGCTGGAAAAGCAAGTGCTGGGACTAGTCATTTAAAGAAACATTTGACACTCAAACATCCATATGTTTTTGCCACTAAAAAGGAAAGCATTAACCAAATGTTGTTAAGCATGGGAGATAAGAAAATGGATGGGTCAATGGATATAAAGGCTTTCAAATTTGACCAAGAAAGAAGTAGGAGGGATCCTGCTCATATGATCATTCTTCATGAATATTCTTTCTCAATTGTGGATCATTCTGGATTTAGAGAATATAGTAAAAATCTTCAACCTCTTTTTGAAATGGTCACTGGCAACACAATTAAGAAGGATTGTTTGAAAATTTTTGAGGAGGAGAAAGAGAAGTTGTATGCAGTCATTGATGTCCTTCCTTGTCATGTTAGCCTTACAAGTGACATGTGGACATCGATTCAAAATAAATCTTACTTTGCTCTTACTTGTCACTACATTGATAATAGTTGGAAATTGCAAAAAAGAATTCTTAACTTCTTTCCAGTTTGTGCACCTCACACAACATTTGCACTTTCCAAGATGATAATGGAAAAATTATATAAATGGAATCTTGATAGGAAACTTATGTGTATTGCTTTGGATAATTGTAGCACAAATGATGCTATGATTAGAGATCTCATAGTGAAGCTTGGTTCAAAACTTTTGGCCAATGGTGATTTATTTCATGTTAGATACTCTGCACATATTGTGAATTTAGTTGTTCAAGAAGAAATTGATATCATAAAAGATGTCTTGACAAAGGTAAGAGATAGTGTGAAATATGTGAAATCCTCCACCTTAAGGTTACAGACTTTCAAAGAAGCTTCTAGTCAAGTGAAGGCTCCAAATAAAAATGTTGTGTTAGATGTTCCTACAAGATGGAATTCTACTTATTTGATGCTACAAACTGCTTTAGATTTCAAAGAGGCATTTCATCGTTTGACAGAAGTTGATACCAACTTTAAAGTTGCACCTACTGATGATGAATGGAATAATGCAAAGCTTATTTGTGATTGTTTGAGATTCTTCTATGATGTGACAAATGCATTTTCTAAGACTCTATATCCTTCTGCAAATTACTACTTTTCTCATATATGTGAAGTCCATTTGAAGTTGAAGACCATGTGTGCTAGTCCAACATCATT
>JAMKQA010052051.1:0-12055 GCA_024699735.1 Posidonia australis
ATGCCATTGTTAAGAGTTGAAAACATGATTGGATGCACATGATCAAAGCCATCTTATTATTCATGTAATTAAAATCAAGATGAGTTAATGGGTTCATGTATGAAAACATGCAAAATGTAAAGGAATAAAACATGATACGAGCATATCCAATCAGAACACATGCAAGTCATGTTATCTCTACTGCATAACTCTAATTTTTAGAAGCTTGGCATGAATCTATGTGCAAAGAAACAATAAAATAAAGACAACTCATATATGCAATATGGTGCAGATTTTATGCAACAAAAAAAGTAAGCATGCTTGCAAACGAGAGTATAGATTAGCATGGAGAACATCATACAAGAAGGATAAGCAAAATCATCATTGAAATCTCATGAAAACATAAAGGAAATCAGACCATATGCAAGTTTCTAGCATGCCTTATTCCAATGTAAGAGAACAAGAATCAAAGGAAAAGTGAGAAGGCCTACCTTGTCCTAGATGTTCCTTCAAAGAAGACCTGAGATAATAAGCTCCTTGACGCTCTGGAAGGGCTGAGAATATCTCTGGATGCAAGAAGAAAGCTAAGAGCTCAAAGGGATGGCTGCAGAATTCTGGTTGCAATTGTGTGTCTTCAACTTTTCTAATCTCTCAAATGGCTACCTATAGGTGTCTATTTATAGGGATCTTTCAAGGGTAACTCCTAGGAATGCAAGGGGCCTCATAGACGAAAAGCCTGGAAGATTCCATGGCATATTCGTTGCTGGAGGTAACAGCCATGGGAGGTGGAAAGCCAGCAGCCAACAGCCAGAAAGGTGACTGTGCGCCAGGTTGGTGCACCAGCTTGGTGCTCCAGCTATGTGCGCCACCTATGTGTGCCTGGTAGGTGTGCTAGCTAGTTGTGCCAGGGAGTTGTGCTAGCTAGGTGCCAGATAAGTGTGCTAGCTAAGTGTGCTAGGTAGGTGTGCTAGCTAAGTGCTCTCCCCTACTTGTCTGGATTTCTAATTGGGCTGGGCCTATTGCAAGCTTAGGGTTGGTCTGGCTAATGGGATTCAAGGGTCAACCACATCCAAAGCATCATCTAGAATATTATCAATGAGTCACCTCAAAATCGGGGTGTCTACAGTTGCATTTTACGTTAAATCCACAAAGATTCCTTAGAAGTCCGGAAAATACTCAGAAATCACATGAAATCATAAAAACATTTTCTTTAAGCTTAGAGTACTCAAATCTGCCACCAATTTGAGTAAGATGAGAGCGTTAACTCTACCACAGCTAGCGACTCACCAAAACGTTCAAGGGATTCAAGCTTGCTACTAGCTTAAGCAGGTTAGCTCTGCCACAGTTAACAACCCTAAACCACGTAAAATCAAGAATGTTTTTAAGGAAAACATGAAATATAAAATAGGGTAGAAAATCCTCAGTCTTGTGATCTAGGACGCCTCAAAGGTTCCAATCCTAGATAACTCTGGGAATGCGAAAATGGGATATCTACACTATCGCCACTTACTATTTATCAATTTTTCACCTTCTTGTAAAGGTGGAGTTGGAGATAAACAGCATTTGTCGTCGTTTCCTTTAGAAATCTTCCTCAAGTTCCAATAAAGGATATCATTTGGCTAAAAGGCAAACTATTTTTTGTTCCAAGGAACAGGACGAGTTGGGGATTCTTAATATTAAACTTTTTTGTACTACATTAAAATATAAATTACTTTGACAATTACTTGAAGACAATATGCACCTTAAATGGCCCGAGTTAATTAAAAGTAGATATTTCTCTTACAACCAGACTAGTGTGCTTTTGAATGTAGTGTCCAATAGGGGCTCACCCCTTTGATAGGAATTGAAGGCTTGTTTTTCTATTATTAATACTTTTTTCTCTTTTTACAGTGAATAGTGGGGAAAAACTATCTTTTGGGAAAACAAGTAGGCAAATACTATTATTTTGAAGTATGTTTTACCTAATTTATACCTTATTTCTGCCAATAAGAAATGCACTATGAAAAAAATGCTTATGAAATATAATTCAAATCGTCTAGGCATATTCAACAATAATAGTAGTAGTGTTTCTAATGACAATTAAATATCATTACAGCTACAATATTTTATAAATATCATGGAGTTTCTAAATTTAAACAATGAGATTGACAATATACATTGGACTTTCACAAACAATAATACTTTGTCTATCAATAATTGTTATGCTTCACTAAACGATGGCGAACTCAGATCTCAATTCAGGAAATGTATTTGGAAAAGTTCAATACCTTTGAAAATTAAGATTTTTGTTTGACTAGCAGCACACGATAAAATACTTTCTAAAGCCAACTTATCCAGGAAAGGATGGATAGGCCTACTTTCTTGTATATCATGTAGATAGAGTTTGGAGACCACTACACATATCTTCCTGCATTGTCTTGTGTCTATAGCCATTTGGAATTTTTTTTTCTTAAAGATATTAACTACTTAAAAGGCATCAATATTTTTAATATTTACTCCTTATTCTATAAAGTAAAGTTCAATTTAAGCGTACATGGATGGAACATACTTGTTCCGACTATTATTTGGAGTTTATGGCTAAATACGAATTCTAAAATTTTCAAAAACAAGGTCAAGAATTTATCTTCAATTTTATTCCAGGTAATTCATCTAATGGCTTCTTAGGTAGATAATCTTGTACCATAACAAGGGTCGATGGCTATTTCTCAAGTCATTCAACAAGTGCAACAAGAGTAAGACCATGCTCAGGTTAATCAGGCAACTCAAGCTATTGCCACTTGCATTGGCATCTCCATGGGCCCTGCTTCTATTCCAGATGATTCCATTCCTATTGCTATATGAAACAGTATATGATCCGTTGAATCTTGCAACTGGCTCAAGAGACTAATGAAATCTTTGATAGTTCTATATTTTGAGTCTTAGTCATACTATATTTGGCAATTTTAGATTCTAGATTATGTTATTCAGAATAGTTTGAGACAGTATTAGCTTTATAGCCTTTGAAATCCCTACTCTTTGGAATTCATATTATGAGGATTGTAATCCAAAATATTGCTATTTTGGTTGATTACTTGGTAATGATACTCATAGTCAAATGAGATATATAATCATCTTATCGTTTGCAAAAGAAAAAGAAATCTCGACAATCAAAAGAGTTTAAAATCCAGAGCAACGTGTAAGTTGTAAGGGTGTCAACCCAAGCTATACGTAATTTACAAGGGTGTAATTTACTTGGTATTTTCGAATACATACTTACATATTAGAGAATCCTTGTAGCTCAGTTGGGGACTATTTCCTTGTAGCTCAGGAAACCCTCCATCTGATGAGATCCTCAAAAGTTTCTGGTTACATTCTCAAGCTGGATTTTGAGAAGGCATTTGACAATGTGAATTGGGAATTCTTATTAGACTCTCTGCAGGGGTTAGGTTTTGGGGGAAAATGGATCTCTTGGATCAAGATGTGTATTTATTCTGCTAAATTTTCCATATTACTTAATGGATCATCTCATGATTTCTTTGGGGCTGCTAAAGGGCTTAGACAGGGGGATCCTATCTCCCCCTTGCTCTTTATCATAGCTACACATGTCCTAAATCGAATGTTAAAGTTAGCACTGAATCATAATCTTATAGCAGGCATTCAATTTCCTCATGGGGGGACCATGTGTTAAATATTCAATATGCTGATGATACCATTCTGTTTTTAGCTTAAGGCTCAGAGAATATTGTTAATATTAAACGCATTCTTTGTTGCTTCCAATCATGTTCTAGCCTAAAAATCAACTTCCTTAAATCATCCCTCACTGGGATAGGGGTAGGCCAAGACTCTATTGACAATGCTTGCAAGTCCCTAGGTTGCAAGTCAGCTGAGCTACCTATTACATATCTGGGTATGCCTCTACATTATAGGAAAGCCACTCGAAAAGATTGGACTCCAGTTATTGAGGAGATATCTTCAAAACTATCTCACTGGAAAGCACATTTTCTTTCCCTTAGTGGAAGGCTGATGTTGATTAATTCAGTTTTATCAGCCATTCCCACCTATTTCTTGTCAGTACTACACATGCCTAGACAGATAGAGAAAGATATATACAGGATTAGAAGTAACTTTCTATGGAAATCTGACCCTACTTCCCTAAAAGGGGTGCATTTAGTCAAGTGGGCTTCTCTTTGTAGATCTAAGCAGCATAAAGGCTGGGAGATTATTAACCTCAGTAATTTTAACTTAGCACTCAAAACTAAACTTTTATGGCAATTACTCTCACGAAATTGTCATATGAAATGGAAAGAATTAGTAAAGGCCAGATACCTCAATTCCCTTTGGCCTGGTGCTCTATTAAATACTTCCACAAACTATTGCTTCCCTCTGTGGCTGTGTCTTAAACACTGTTTTAATATTCTTAACTGTTTCTCGATATACCATTTGTGGAATGGGGAAGATACGTTATTTTGGGAACATAATTGGTGGAATGGGACCAAATTAAAACTTCTTTTCCTGAACTCTACTCTGTCAGTAAATGAAGGAAAGCTTCTATAAAATCCATATGGGAGTTATTCAGAGAGGATTTTAGCAAGTTGATTGATCACTCTAAAGTTCAACTGCATGATTGTCATACTTTGCAATCACAATTTGATTCGTTGGTGTCTATCATCCACTCTACCCATTTGGGGGAGGAGGAGGACACCCTCTCCTGGATGCCTTCCCCCACTTCTTTTTTCACTGTTAAGTCCTGCTACAATGTATTAAACGATGGTGGACTTAGATTCATTTTCTCTGAGCATATCTGGCAGAGCTGGGCTCCGCTGAAGGTCAAACTCTTCTCTTGGCTGGTACTTCATAACAAGAATCTGACTAAAGAAAATTTGGCCAGAAGAGATTGAACTGGCTCTCTAAACTGTATTTTTTGTGACTTACACATTGAATCCAATAATCATTTATTTCTGAACTGTAATTACATTAGCCAGATATGGTACTTTTTCGTTCCTTCAAATTTATACCCTGATTATTATAGTATGCATGACTTGTTTCTTCATAAACCTACTCTCAGATTTTCTTTAAATAACCGTAGTTGGTATGTTTTGCTTTAAGTTATCCTCTGGTTGACTTGGAAAGAAAGAAATTGCAGAATTTTCCGTAGCTCTTCCAAGCCTTATTTTCTTATTATTTTGGATGTCATTGGACTAATGAATCAATGGTTAGATACTCTTGCTTTAGGGTTTGAAAAGGAGGCTTTGATGAATTCATTATCTTCTATGAACGCCGCATGGTCTGCGAACCAAACCTCCAATCGTACTTTGGAGGCTCCTCACCCCACCACTATCGCAGACATGCAAGAGATTGCCCCTGCTTCTGATATGGGACAGTAGATTTCCTTTAAACCTTGAATTTCCAGCAATGCTGGGTGGCATGTATCTATTTGGCAAAAACATTGCCATATCATCTTTTTTTAGTATTGTATAATGCTCTGTGAAATTTTGGACGCTTGATCCTCTTGATTCCTTTTCCTTGGGATTTTAAATTAATGCTACTTACCGTAACCAAAAAAAAATACATACTTACATAGATATTTTTTTAATAAGCTGTAGCTTTCTTTTGTATATTTGTTTAAACGTATGTGATCCGCTCAGCTGGCCTCATTGAGTCAAATTTCAGGACTGAATCCAATGGCTGTGTAGTGCATGCGTGCATCTACCGGCGGATGAGACAGTTGGATCAGCCTAAAATTCAGTGAGTTCTATTCAGAATGAGATTGTAAAAGCATTCTGGAAGTCAGTGAAGACTAACAGATGTTTCCATGACTTGTTGGTACATACAACAATTCGACATATAAAGGCAAATCGATCTCAGTTTTGATACACAACGTTCTTCACGACACCCACCAAGTATTTTGAGATGCTAGAAGTTAAACCTATTAACTAAATAACAAGTTTTTGCATATATTTATCTTCTAGCTTTGAAGATTTTTATCACCCCTTGAATTGATCCATCGAAACGTGATTTAACCCTTACAAACCCCAAAAAAAAAAAAAAAAGAACGTTCATATGATATACATAAATCAAAGTATTTACAAAATCTTATCAATATACCAATTTCTTCAAAGAAATAATTAATTACATACATCCATGTTAAGCTTGCAAATCTTAATCATGTACGACCTATACAAAATCTTTAATCATGTGGTGCCACCTATAGATAAATAACTCGGCAATCTCTCTATCTTCACAATCCTGAGTGCATTCATTCGTGTACATAGCATAGATCGATCCGAACGACTTTTGCAGAAATGAAAACAAACATAGATCCGAACACAAGTGTCGTGGCACATTACAAATAACAACTCCAATCACAAATTTCTACACGACTAGTTGCAAATTGGGCACAGTGCAAGACCATTCTCGTTGCACTCCCCACACCGGACCACCCCTCTGCCCTCCTCATCCAACACCTTGCAGCTCCCGTTGCACTCCAGGCACGGCACGAACCTCGCCCCACTGCACCCCTTGCAGCCCCTCCTCCCCTTCGCGCTCTCCTGGCCGTCTCCTTTCTTCCTCACCGTCCTCATCACATGCGCCAACCTCCCCGTCTCGTTCCACTGGACGACCTCCTCCACCCCTCCGACGTACCTCCCCTTCACGAACAGCCTCGGCACGGCGATGTCTTCGCCCAGCAGGCTTCTCAGCTCCCTTAGGTACTCCCCGTGGAGTGACACGTCCCGCTCGTCGACGTCGATGCCCAGCAGCGGGCAGTGGCCTTCCACCGCTTGCCTTGCCGTCTCGCAGTCTTCGAACGTACGTCGCACTCCGCGAACTGTTGTGGTGTAGAGGACTGTTGCCTCCTCACCTCCCGGCGGGCAGAGCTCCGGGAGCCCAAAGAGGGGGTCGCTCCTGGTGATAGGAAATAAATAAATAAATATATATATATATATATATATATTTGTCAATCTTACTTGCTACTCTTGTCATGACAATTGGTGGTTTTGTCAGAGCTATTGGATTCAGTTTATATGTACTTGCTAATTAATCATTGCTTAATATTGTTCTTGTTGTTTGTATAAGTGTTTGAAGTCTATGTGATAAGTCTCTATATATATATATATAAGCAAAAAAAAAAAAAAAAAGTGTAAGATCGATACTAATTATAATGGATGTAGAACTTTCTTGTGAGATGAAGTTGTTAAATTGAAATTACTTGATACCTCAGCCTCCTGATTTGCTCGGCCTCGCTGATACTGTTCTTCTCCCTCTCCTGCTTATCCCTCAGTACAAAGCTATTCTGACTCACCGGCCTCGCACCCTCCGGCAACGCTGGGATAATCGACTTGCTTCGAGCGGGCGGTGGAGATGATAGCAACGGGAGTGGTTTGTTGACGCTGTTGCCTTTGCTGTTGGGAGTGAGTTGGGCGTCTAGCTCTTCCAAGGTACGAAAGGATTGCTTCTTCTGAACGGCAGCTGGCTTGGACGATGACGGCACAGGGGTCTGCTGCCTTTTCGTGTTGTCTTGGGTGGTGGTCGGCGGAGAGGGCTGCGGCTGTGGTGGTGGAGTCTGGAGAGTGGGCTTGAGGTCCTCCAAGGCCTTACTGACATCCGACCACGGTTTCGGTGCGACGTCGTGGCCCTCGAGTTTCTCTAGTACTGGAAGAGGCAAACGCCCGGGTTTCTCTTGCCCGTGGTCTTTGGTGGTGGTGGTTGCGAGGAGCCACGGCTCTCCTATGGTATTGAGGTCGAAGTAGGCTACGCTCGCCGGAGGCGGCCGGTATACCTCGTCGGCGTTGGCTGCCTCATCGACACGCTTCGAGCTAACACACCCCATCACTCCAGATATAGGCCTCTCTTATCTTTTTTTTCTGGACGAGAATGATGAGTTATGTAGATGAATTGCTACGCAAGGAATTTTAGAGTGCAAGTTGCATGTGCTTGAAAAAATGAAGTTGGAATGGTAGCAGCAAGCTTATGGAGGCACGCCCAATTTGAATTGCTCTTAGTTCTCCGACTTATGGTTGGACGTTGACGTGTAGAACTCGAACACATGTGAGCTCCTAGCTTTGTAGGATGTGGGTTGGATGGATGTGAGAGCGCCACGGGTGCGAAACGAACTTATAGTTTCTTCTGCAAGAGGAAGTCTAATGCGCGTTTATGTCGAGAACACAATGGTTTATGTGGTTTATAATAACATTTGCAGCAGGGCCAATAGTTTCCCATGGCCAGCATTTAAGATTATGACATGCAAGGACACAAGTGAGAGAAGTGGTGCAGAGGAAAAGTTAAGCTAATAATCTCCAACATACTTGTAATATTTTTTTTAGAATAGGAGAAATCCACATCCAAAATTAAATCAACAACTTGGCATGTCCAATGAAAGACTTTAAGATGCATTAAAAGATAGAAAGCTCAGTGATGAAGACAGAACTGATAGAGGAAGAAGATGAAAAGATTTTTATAATAGATTCTATATCCATTCACACACATAAAAGAGTTTACAACTTAGCTATAAATAGCTACTCTCAACTAACCCTGATAGTTAACTCAACCACAGGTTTTGACAATTAATCTAACTACTAACCTACGTGGCACCACTGTAGCCAAACATAGCTAACAAACTAACAAACAACATAACAAACTAACAGAAACCATTATCACTTGTCCTCAAACTGAGACGATTGTTGAACTGAGTGAACAACACTTAGTTTGGACTTAAGATATTGCAAACGTTGAAGATGCAATCCCTTGGTGAAGATGTTGGCGACCTGATCGACAATGTTAACATACTTAACCTCAAGTAACTTGGCAATAACTCGTTCTCTGAGAAAGTAAACATCAACTTCGATGTGTTTCACACGTTGATGGAAAACAAGATTATGGGTGAGAGAGATAACTGAAATATTATCACACTAAATTACCAAAGTTGAAACGTTATCACAATGAAGTTCTTTCAAAAGTAACTGAACCCAACTAAGTTCAGTGGCAATATGAGCTAGGCTTCTATACTCAGCTTCCATTGATGATCTAGCAACCACTATTTGTTTATGAGAGCACTAAGAAATAAGATTTGCACTAAGAAACACATAATATCCCTAAGTAGACCTACAATCTGCTGGACAATTAGCCTAATCAGCATCCCAATAGGCTTGAAGTTGTAGATTACTTGGAGAGATAACAAACTTAGAGCTAACAGTGCCTTTTAGATGTTTAAGTATTCTCTTCACTACTGAAAGATGTATGTTAGTTGGTAATTGCAAAAACTGACATACTTGGTTAATAGCTAAGGTTATATTAGTTCTTGTGAGTGTGATATATTGAAAAGCTCTGACAATACTTCTATATTGAATGGGATCATTCAAAATACAACTATCAAACTGAGAAATCTTTTGAACAGTTATTGGAGATGAAACGACCTTGCAACTGCTCATATCAGTACGATCAAGGAGTTCAAAAATATATTTTGATTGTAAGAGATTTAAAGCATCTTTGGTGCGAGCGATGGCGATTCCAAGAAAGTATGACAGTGGACCCAAATCCTTCATTTTGAAGTGGATATTTAGAGTAGCATTTAAATTGCAAACAAAGACATCATTGTTGCTAGTGAGAATAATATCATCAACATACAGAAGAATATAGGTTGTAGTTCCATCACGATGATAGATAAACAATGATGGATAGGGACACAGGTTGTAGTTCCATTATGATGATAGATAAACAATGATGGATAGGGACATCTGAAAATGAAGTTCTTGGAGCTTGGAGGAGAATTTGGTATACCAAGAATGAAGAGCCTGTCATAGACCATAAATTGATTTCATCATCTTATAGACATGAGATGGCTTGGAAGAGTCAACATATCCTTGTGGCTATTTCATGTAAAAATCTTCTTGCAGATTTCCATGAATAAAAGCACTCTCAACATCAAATTGTCTGAGTGGCCAATGGTTGCATACAGTAATGGCAAGAACAGCTCGTATGGTAGGATGTTTCACAACTAGACTAAAGGTCTCAATAAAATCAAGACCTGGTTGTAGATGGAATCCTTTAGCCACAAGATGAGCCTTATGCTTGTTTAGAGTTCCATTAGAATTGAGTTTAGTACGATAAACCCACTTGCATCCTACTACATTCATTCCTTGTTTAAAAGGAACCAAGACCGAGGTGTGTTGATTTAGCAAAGCATTATATTTAGAATCCATTGCCTATCGCCTTTGTGAAGATTTAAAAGCTTGAGTATATGAAGTGGGAGTGGGATTGAAATCAGATATTAGAGCAAGTGGAAGTGGATGATTGGTGTTGAAAAGAGCTTTCTTTTTAGAAATTCTAGATTTGGAATGAGTTTGCATAGGATGAACTGATAGAGTGTTTTGATTTCTATGAGGCTAATCAGGTAATAGATGTTTATTTGAAGATGAATTAAAGGAAGAGATTGCTAGAATAGGATCTTGGCTAGGAGGAGATTGAGCAATAGAAGAAGATGAGGTATTAGAAGGAAGATGAGGTAAGTTTGAACTTGCTTAGAAGGAAGAACAGAGGAGACCCAAAGAGCAGAAGATGGAGGATTAGACTGACATGAAACAGAGGTTTGAGTGAATAAAGACATTTAAGGAAAAGGAAAGACATCTTCAACAAATTGAACTTGTCTAGAGAAATAAACTTTTCCAATGGAGGGACACCAACATTTATATCCTTTCTAATGTAAACTGTAACTAATAAAGATGCATTCAACACTTTTAAAGTCAAGTTTATTAGATGTAATACCCACAATGCACTACATATCAGTACCAGTATCACACAAGCATTTATTATTAATTAAAAAGCTAAAATTAACAACAAAATTAAAACTAACTACCACTACCCAGAACTGGTGTGTGGCTACATGGCTCCAAAACTATGCATAAGGACTAGACTGTACTTCTCAAATTACACTTGAAAAAATAACACAAAATAGTACACGAATGAGTGACATCAATGTCACCCAGTACACACCTATTAAAGACTAAGACCGAAAACACCAAGAAACTACAAAAGACCTACAGAATCATACCAAAAAGGAGACACATTGGAATTGAAAGACCTAATTATAAATATCCAAAAAACCACTTTATAAACCATGCCTTTTTCAATCATAGCTATCATTTTCTTTAAAATCTTATGCATTTTTGAAAATAACTTTTCATGCATTCCAGGAAACCAAATCATGACTAGATTCCAGCTCAAAACCATCAGTCAAATTACATGTAACACCCCAGTGCTACACAATAGTACAAGAACTACTCAAGTACAGCTAAAGAAATTAAATAGCAGAAATAAAATAATTAAAGCTAATCACCCAGACCTGTGTGTGACAAACGTGGCTCGAAAAGATGCACCAGACTAGAACTGCTCCTACACCTTAGCACCTGAAACAAGGGGATAAGAAAACACACGCATGAGTGACAGGAATGTCACCCAGTACGCACCCCAAAAACAGCGCTAAAAACCAAAGAAAACCATTGCTAAACGACAAACCATTTCCAAAACCACATGTTTAATCAGAAAACATGGAAAAATTGGGTATTTCAAACTTTCTTTTCTTTTCTTTCAAATCTCATGCTCTTTCATAAACCTTTTATTCTCAACACTGGAGAAACAAATCATTTCATCTAGTTTCCTAGCCCAAAACATCATTTAAAAACTATAGGCACAATTTGCCACAACCCGGGCTAGGAACTAGTCCACACACACAAATCCACACTTTTCCATTCCAAAACTGGTCACATCACCCTGGCCACAGGCGATCGACCTGGCCTCATGCAGCTGGTGAGGATTCCATGTCACCACACCACACTGAAGTGTCGCAGTGAACCACCCCGTACTGGAGTCCAACCGCCCCGACCACGGCCTCAAAATGTACCCTCACTGGTACAAGCACGGAGTGCGTCCTAAGGACGCCCTGGTGCCCGAGCAACTGGGGACTCTAACCCCAGCCCCGTACAGCACCGGCACTGAGGGTAGTCCGAGTCTCTCATACCCTGGGTCCTACAGTACCACCACAGTCTCGAGGCTCCTACCCCGGACCGCAAACTCGGCAACCACATTTACCAAGGACACGTCCCCA
>JAMKQA010052052.1:0-20081 GCA_024699735.1 Posidonia australis
CGCCCCCCCCCCCCCCCCCCCCCAATTTGCAAAAGGAAAAAGGGAAGCAAAAGGAGAGAAAACTTGTAAAAAGGAAAAAAACCAAGGGAGATCACAAAGCCAGCAAGCCAGAAGAAAACTAGAGCTATCAAGGGAGAGAAAGGCAAGGAATCACTAAGGAGACTCGGAGATGGAGCAATTCAAAGCTCAGGCTAGCTCCAGTCACCTTCTCCGATGAGCTCTGGCAACCACCAATAGCCTCCAACCACTGCAAACACAGGTAAGCCTATGATCGAGTGAATTCTTGTTGCATTTTATTCCTTAGGTCTTCCTCGGCCTCCCTGGAGTCATTTCAGTGGAGGAATGAAGCTCCTTGGTCGGAATTTCAAACTCTGTTAGCCACCAGACCCATTTTCCGACGAGATAGGTGGGGAGGAGAATCTACAGTGCAATTCAAGTCCCCGAGAGTGTGGATAGGTTAGATTTCTTCCCCTCAAGCTTTTCCACCCTCTTGAAAGCCACGACGCTACCTCTGTTAGCCACTAGAACTATCTTGTCGGCAATCGTCGAACGGCAACCCACTGAGAGCACGACACGAACCAGGAGGTCTCTGAGCTCACGAATGGGTTCTACATCTTCCTCCAAGCTTTGCCAAGCCACCAAGAGTGACGCCCCAAGCTTCCAGTGCCTCTAGTCTCCACCTACAGTTGTCATTGTCATCGGAGAAGAAGACCTACAGTTGGAGCTCGACCGGGAGTCCCACACATCGCCGCACTCTCCTATTCAGTGGAAGACCTTCCTCTCCATCCCATCGACCTTCTAGAAGCATCGAACCACTGGTCCACCGCCTCTAGTATCCTCATCCTCTCTGAGCGTCGTTGTCGAAATCCCGACGTCAGTGAGGGAGGTGGTGTAGACACCCTATATGCTTGCAACTAGACCCTAAAATTAGCCTAAACCCTAATCCAAAACCCTAAACCTAGATTAAACCCTAATCCAAAACCCTAAACTTAATAAACCTTAATCCAAAACTCTAATCTTACAAAAACCATAATCCTAATATACCCTAATTCAACCCGAACCCTCACTCTAACAAACTCCTATAACAACCTAAACAAACCCTAACAACCTAACTACCTCCCACTCCTTCATAACAACCTCAACAAACTATAGCAACCTAAAAGAAAACCCTAAACTACCTCCCACTCCTTCATAACAACCTCAACAAACTATAACAACCTAAACAAATCCTAACAACCTAACAACCTCCCACTCCTTCATAACAACCTCAATAAATTATAACAACCTAAAACAAACCCTAAACTACCTCCCACTCCTTCATAACAACCTTAACAAATTATAACAACCTAAACAAACCCTAACAACCTAACCATCTCTCTCTTCATCATAACTACCTCAACAAACTCCCAATAACAACCCAAACAATCTAGCCTTTGCAAGTCTATAAATACCCTCATTTACAAGGAAGAAAAGGGGGGAGGAGGAAAAAAACAAGAGAAACTAAGAAAAATCAAACGGGAGACCACCAAATCAGAGCAACCACCAACCAGAGCAATCAGAGGAGGATCAGATCATTGAGGAGACTTAGAGGAGGAGCAATTCAAAGTTCAGGCCAGCTCCGGTCACCATCTCTAGTGAGCTCCAGCGACCACAAACACTCCACACCCACTACCAGCTCAAGTAAGCCACTGATCAAGCTAATTTTGGTTGCATTTTGTTCCCTAGGTCCTCCACAGCCTCCTTGGAGTCATTCCAGTGGAGAATTGAAGCTCCCTTGCTGGAATTTCAAGTTCTGTTAGCCACCGGACCCATTTTGTAGGTGGGGGTACAAATCTATTATGTAGTTCGTGTCCGTGAGGTTAGGGATTAGTTAGGATTTCCTCCCTCTTGCTTTTCCACCTCTTTGGAAGCCACGACAACCTCTATGAAAGCCACTAGAAGCAGCTTGTCATCTGCAACACTCGCTGTCGCCAGAGAAGACGACTAGCGGTGAAGATCGTCCAGCAAGCTCACACATCGCAGCTCTCTCCTGAGCATTGGAGAATCTTCCTCTCCTTCCCCTTGATCGTCCTGAGGTGTAAATCGATGCCCCGAAGCCTCTATTTACTCCCACAGTCGAGCTCGCCGGAGAAGATGGAGTTGACAGCAAGGTAGATCAGGAAGGATGAGTACGCACCCCTACTGGCCTCTGCTGGCTTGAGCACCTTCCCCTTCTTCACGACGACCTTATAGAAGCCTTGAAACGCCACGCCGCCGCCAAGAGCTTCTTCCTCATTGAGCTCGACGCTGGAATCGCAATGCCGGCAAGCGAGGTGGGGGGAGGAATCAGGTCGTTCAAAGCGCGATCGGAGCTGGTAGATCTTCCCTTCCTTCTTCCCTCTAGCTTTTCCAGCAATTGGATGCAAGATCAGGCATCGGGGAAGTCCTAGATGGCTTCCCAGGTGATCGTCACCAATGAGGTACAGTAGTCGACGACCATCGAATGATTTTAAAAACTTCTTTAAAAAAACTCTCACATCTTTCCTTTTCTAGCATTTAGATGCCTGCATTTTGCATTCTAACCCTTGCATTTAGATGTAAATCTTTTAAATAACGTTTTGTTTTGGAAATTTACAGTTTGGCTCATGCATTTTTTTTATAAACTTTTAGATCCTAAATGTTTGCCATAAAACCTCATACTATGTTTTCTTTCATCATTAGTCCACTGATTTGCATATTAAGCCTTGAATTTCACTAATATTGCACTGAATACATGTTTTTCTGGCACATTTGCAAACCAAACCTTGAAAATTCATGTTTTCACTCAAAAATACATAGATTTGCATATTAAGCCCTGAACTTCTCTAATATTGCACTGAATACATGTTTTTTATGGGACATTTGCAAATCAGACCTTGGAAATTCTTATTTTCACCCAAGAACACATAAATTTGCACATTTAACCCTGAATTTCTCCAAAATTACATTGAACACATGTTTTGCTAGCATATTAACAAATTAGACCCTAGGAATCTTAAATTTTTCCCAAAATGCACAGTTTTGCACATTTAACCCCAAACTTCCTTAAAATTGCATAAAAATGTGTTTTTTTTTACATTTTTGAGATTTAACCTTGAAAATCTTGGTATTTACCTAGAAACATGTATTTTTTGCAATGAGGCCCTTGGAAACTTACATAATTCATCCATGCATTCATTTGTACATCTTGTTATTCTTTTTCATGCATATTATCTTGCATCATGCACACACATTTCAAACTCAATTCAAACTCTGTTTTCACATTATTTTCTGGATTTCCTCCAATTTTCATGATTTTGATTTGATTTGCATTTTCATCACCCAAGGGCGTACATTAACAAGCTTGATAATGTCGACATGGACCCATATGAGGATTATTTTCTCTCATTTGATTTTCTTGGATTTCTTAAGTTTTCGCTGTTTTACGTGAAGCTTTCTGAACATTTTCGATTTTCATGATTTTCCTCATCACCCAAGGGTGTATAGTAAAGTGGCATTTTCAATGCTTACGTTGTCCCTTGGATTATCTTCCTTATCATTTCTCTTTTATTCATTATTTCTTGGAGATTTGTCATGTTTTCGCATTCATCTTAGGCATGTGCATTAAGAGTAGACAAGCATACACACACTAGATCATTAGCAAGTAGGAAACCTAAGAAGATCGAATTCTTTGGGTGTATGGGGGTGCCTAACACCTTTCCCATACATAACAAGAATCCTTACCCTGTCTTTGGCTTGCAATGGCTAAGTGTTGCATCCATTAGGTACAAAGCATATACACATTCATTTACATCATTTTCTTGCATTCATATGCATCTTGGTTTTCCTCATCTTTCCATTAAAAGACTAGATGGTGACTCCTTTTCCTTATCCTTTTCTTTTCTTTCTTTGGTATTTCTGAGTTTAGTCTCCTTTTTCAGATTCACCATCTTCGTCGTGACCATATCGGGATTCCTCATGTGTTTCCATGCACCAAGGAGTCGTGCAGGGTTCCACTAGTATGGTCACAGGTGGGAGAGGACTTCCAGGCGCTTGATGTCTGATCGGGACCCGCAGATCTTCTTTTTCATCATCCCTCTTGCTTCTTCAGCGATTGGATGCATGATCAAGTGTCGGGGAGCCTTTGAGGGGAGCCTTTGATGGCTTCCTAGGCAGTCATCGCTGGCAAGGTTTAGTGGTCAATGATCGTTGTTTGTTTTTTAAAATTATTTTATTAAAACTCTCTCTTCTTTTCTTTTCTTGCATTTAGATCCCTACAATTTGCATCTTAATCCTTTCATTTGTTTGTAAAACGTTTTAATAATGTTTTGTTTTGGTAAACTTTTAGATTGGCCCCTGCAGTTTTTTATAAACTTTCAGGTCCTTAATCTTTGATAGAAACCCTCAAATTTTGTTTTCTTTTATCTTTAGTCCACTGATTTGCACATTTAACCCTGAATCTCTCTAAAATTGTACTAAACACATGTTTTTCTGGCAAATTTACAAATTAGACCCTAGAAATTCCTATTGTCACCCAAAACACATAGATTTGCACATTTAACCCTGAATTTCTCTTAAATTGCACTAAACACACATTTTTCTTGCACATTTACATATTAGACCGTGGGAATCTCAATTTTTTATCAAAAATACAAAGTTTTGCACATTTAACCCCCAACTTTCATAAAATTGCATAGAAATATGTTCTTTAGCACATTTACAGATTAAACCTTGAGTATCCCAGCCTTTACCCTGAAACGTGTAATTTTTGCGCAGAGGCTCCTAGAAACTTACATATTTCATCCATGAATTTATTTGTACATCTTGATGATTTCTTTCATATATATATTATCATGCATATCTTCTTGTATCTTGCACACACATTTCAAGCACTTTTCAAACTTAGTCTTCTCATTGTTTTTTTGGATTTCTTCCGAGTTTCATGGTTTTTCATCGCTCGATGGCATACATTAACAGGCTTGACAATGTCTACATGGACCCGAATGAGGATTATTTTCTCTTATTTGATTTTCTCATATTTTCCTAGTTTCTGCTGTTTTACGTGATGCTTTCCGAACATTTCTGATTTTTACACGATTTTCCTCATCGCCCAAGGGCATACAGTAAAGCGGCATTTTCAATGCCTACATTATCCCTCGGATTATTTTCCTTGTCATTTCTCTTTTATTCATTGTTTCTTGGAGATTTGTCATGTTTTCACATTCATCTTAGGCATGTGCATTAGGAGTAGACAAGCAAACACACACTAGATCATGAGCAAGCGGTTAACCTTGAAAGACTGAGTTTTTCGGGCGTATAGGGGTGCCTAACACTTTTCCCATGAGTAACAAGAATCCTTACCGTTTCTTTAGCCTGCAATGGCTAAGTGTTGCATCCAATAGGCACTGAGCACACATACATTCATTTGCATCATTTTCTTGCATTCATATGCATATTGGTTTTCCTCGTCTTTTCATTAAAAGACTAGGTGACGATTCACCATCTTCGCCATGACCATATCCGGATTCTTCATGTATTTCCATGCATCGAGAGTCGTGTAGGGTTCCACTGGCATGGTCATAGGAACTGGCAACTCCACTGGGGATAACGTGAATATTCTAGCTTTCATGTTGGCTTTCCTGCTTGCTTGACATTGTTTATACGCTTTGTGTTTGTTTGCTTGTCCTACTTGTTTGTACATATTTGACTGTATATGTTTTTTTGTTGTTTTACACGATTGCTGTGTCTCCACACATGCACATGACTTGATTCATGCCTTTTGTGATGATGCTTGCTTCTCTTTCACTTACCTGTAGATACTACACTAGCACATGCCATGCTCATGCCTTTTGCTTGTTGGTTGAGTGTTTGGATGCCATGATTGTGTGTTTTCTTCCCTTTTTGTATTCACCATGATTAGGAGAGTAGAGACATGTTTGCCTCCCTTCTTGGTTAAAATAAAACACACTAATTTAGATAAACAAATCATAAGGCATAACTAGAGACATATACTTACAATCCCCTTTGGTTTATTAAAATTCAAGTAAAAGACACTAGGCATATGTGCATGAATGATCATTTTAGAAAGCACGCATCTTCTCCTCTCTTGTGTCCACCCATAGCCTACGAAGGACAGTTCTGGTTTTTTATCCTATTAGTTTGGTGTAGGATGTGTAGCCATTTTGTCCCCCTAGTCTAGGTTTGTGTTAGTGTTAGTAGAGGGTATATGTAACACCCGTAAAATTCATTTTTGTAATTATTTACATTTTATGATTTTTATTCATGGACGGGTGTAACTGTTCCGAGGCCTGCTGTGTAGATTTGTGCTTTTGGGCTTGGGCCTCGTGGGCTGGCTTCTGTGGTGTGTTCCTATATGTGGTTGGCACTGTGCATTGTAGCATTATACTTGTGAGCCCAGGTGTGGGTCTACGTGGGGCCCGCGTTGTGGGCCAGTTGGTGGTTGAGTGTTTAGTGCGGGTAGCCATTGGCTCGTGCCTTGGAGCTGGTGGTTGGGCTGTGTGCAGTGAGGCTGGAGGGTGGTCGGAGACTGGCTAGAGTGTGAGTGTCGGAGGTTGGTGGGTAGGTGCACTACGACCTCCTCCCCTGTGTATATAACGTGTGCATGGGGCGAGCCTTCTCTGACACACCGGAGCCCCAACTGAGCCTTCTCCCTTCCCTTCCTTTCCTCCTCTCTTTTCCCCCTCCACTCCTTCTCAATCTTCTTCTTCACTCCTCCTTCCCGTCTGTTGGTGGGTGAGGGTGACAGAGAGAGGCCTTGAGAGTGGGAGACAGGAGGTGATGGCTCGTAGCAGTGCGGGAGGCTCCGGTGCGACGTCCCTGAGGTCGTGGAGAGGTAGTGGACATGCAGGGCCGTCGGAGTTCGCCGGAGTTGGCCGAAGGGTCGCTGGAGCTCATTTCAAGTATGTATCCCCAATTTAATGTGTAGAAATCATGTAAAATGGTAGAAATGTCTACGATGCATGTAATCTAGGCTAAATTTAATGTTTTAGATTTTTTGGGAATTTATTGTGGAATTTATGGGTATTTATGGCAGTTGGTGTGATTTGGGTCATTTTGACCCTTCTTCCTTTTCGATTTTGTATCTTGATGCATAGTGAATGGATTTCAGTTTTATTTGTTGGGTTTTGGGGTAGACTCGAGGGTCTACCACATATGTTTTATTCGAGTTTTTTGGTGGTTGTTTGGGGGGTTTGATCGGATCTCCCACATTGAGCGATTTTTGGGTGCTCTGCTGCAGGTCGCTTGAATTCTGATAGAATACTAGGGGCGTGGGCCGATTGCGCAGGCCACATGCATGGGTTCGGTAGCAGTTTTGGCCCCTGGTCCAAGCGCTGTTGGCTTTCTGACAAAAGTGCTAAGGGCGCGGGCCAGACGCGCACTCCATAAGCACGGGTCTGCCAGGCATTTTTGGGTTTTTCCTGGATTTTCGGAAAATATATTTTAATGCAGTGGTTTTCCGGATTGGTTTGTATTTTCCCTGTAAGATGGGATTGTAAGCTGTCAGTGGTGGTCCCTTGAGACCCCTGATGTGCCATTTTGCTGAGGTTTTGGAAGAGTTTTCAAAGATATGAATATGGTTTTGAAAAGTGGATTTCAAAAAAGATAGTTGGCCTGTTTTGGAAAATGTTTTCATGGTTTTCTTTGTGGGGGTCCAGACAGTGTGGGACCGTGTCGTCGGGACTAGGAAATGAGACAACATTCTCGGGTGGTCAGGCGCGACACCCTGGTTGAGGTCGGGGGCCGAGATACTTGAGGCTGAGGGGCGTCGGGTCTTGAAGGTATGAGACTCCTTGACTGTCGTGTCAAGGCTAGGGCTGTGGTTTGTAGATTGAGGTGTCTTGTGGCATGACGGGGAGGTATGATACTCCTGTTGTTGCTGTGAGCACTGAGGCTCGGGTGTTGTTGGGTGTGGAGGTATGACACTCCCTCTTGAGCACCGTATGTGGAGGACGCCGTGAGGAGGCAGACCTTGTGGTGACCAGTGCAAGTGGGACACGTGCCCCGTAACTGGTAGCATCTTGAGAGACAGGACAGCCTTCCCAGGGAGGGGTTGGCTTTTGAGGGTTCTCTAGAGAGGGAAAATTGCGAGACGGTGAACGCTCCTACACAGGGTTGTTGTCACTATGGCAGTGCAGAACGCTGTGGTCGCTCCTCGGTGGACTGCGTGTAGCCAGAGTTAAGTTGCCTGGCGCCAGGCTTCCCGACTCACTATGTGTGGTTTTAGCCATTGATAGACTTTACTTGTGGATTTGGGCTGGTAGAGCCCCAGTTGCGGTTTTCGCTAGTGTAGACCTGGATTGTGAGGTTTTGTGAAAATAGTTTGCGAAATAAATTTAAAAGGAAAATTAATTATAGTTTTGTTTTCCGTGGTTTTCGTGAGGTGCATACTAGGTGACTCCTGTCACTCATGCGTTTTCCTTGTGGTTTTTGTTTGCAGGTGCAGACATCTAGTTGGTTTAGCGTAGTGCATATAGTCTAGAGTCTCCTAGCCGCACACACAGGTTCCTAGTAGTTAGATATTTTCTGTTTAGCTTTAATTTTCTAGTAATTTAATTTGTTTAAATTATTATGGAAAATGTGGGGCGTTATAGTTTTGGTATCAAAGCTCCTGGTTCACTAGGTTGCACTACACCTAGGGTGTTCGATCTAGAGACTCCATTGGTTTTCATGCATGGTAGAGTCTGCACCTGATTTTTCGCTATGGTTTTATGGTTGTTGTTTTGTATGTGGTGTAGGTACTTTGCCTTTCTCCGGTAGGATGCCTTCTTGTGGTCGTAAGGATAAGGCCCCTGTCGAGGTGACTGAGTCCCGAGAGGACGTAAGCGGATGGAAGGCGGTTTGTGCAGAATTAAGGAGTTTGGCACTCAGGATCTCTCACGTGTTCAGCAAGAGTAATGCTAGTGAGTCATTGGGTGACTTGTAGTTGAACCAATTCACGAAGCTCTGTCCGCCATCGTTCAAGGGCAAGGCCAGTGCTGAAGAGCATGGCGTGCCTGAAGGAGCATTGGGTGAGGCTGGCGACCTACCTGCTGGATGGTGAGGCAGATACGTGGTGGAAGTCTGTGAGGCGGCTAAAGTTCTCAGACTCAGTCACTGTTAGTATCCAGTGGACGGATTTCTAGGCAGTCTTCTATGACAAGTATTTTCCCACTCATGTGAAGGAGCAGCTTCATCGAGATTTCCGGGACATGCATGGTGAGAGAGTGCACTTTAGGACATTCATCTACATAGTGTGTCATTGCATGTCACTTTAATAACTTGCATTTGTCTTTGAGTCGTTGTTCAGGTTTTGATGCCTGTTTCTCTTGCCTGTTCAGCACAGGTAGCTTGTTGCGAGGTCCTCAGCTTAGAGCTCGGGTGTCTCCATTGCGGGCAGCCTCTCATGGTTGTTTTCTCTTATTGTTTCTTGAGTTATTGGTCAATTTTGACAGTAGTTCGTCTTAGAGCTCATGCGTTTGTCTTTTGCCATAGCTCCATTCAAATTCACTTGCAGATAGCCATGGCCCCGTAGACCCACAATTCTCAAGTTATTGTTTTGAAGGGGGTCCCGTGTTTGGATCCTCCTCTCACTTTGGTTGGTTCTTCTTCCCACCATGCATCCCATTTTGGGAATCATGGAAGATCTGTACCTCCTTTTCTGGGATAGTGGTAGACACAAGCCGACCTAAGGCCCATCATCGAGTCAATTGCGGTGACTACCACGCGGGTCCTAGAAGTTTTGCCGGCTACACCCTACCTCCTGAGCCCTCCTATTTCAGGTGTACAACCAGCTGCGGTTGCATCTATTTTAGGGACCACTCCTGTTCCACTCTCACCTTCTGACCTATCCTTTGATGGGTCTTCGGCCATGCAGGCTCAGTGCTTGAAAACTTTGGCCTAAAGGCTTGAGCACATGGCTATTTCTCTTGATCCTATTAAGTGTCCTCTTTCGGCCCCTGAGGTTCCAATGCAGACCACTATAGCGTTGTAGGCTCACCCCACTGCACCATCACCCCAGCTTCACACTGCTCCTGCGATAGGGGTGTTATCTTTGCCTCCTGTACCACAACTGCACTTGTCACAACATGCATCACAGTCACTTAAGGACCAACCCATTAGTTGTGTGAGAATACAACATTTCTCGAGTTTGTCGCTCGGAGCTGTACCAGTGCCATAGCTGTTGCTATCGCACTCAACACCACACACAGCATAGCGTACTCACTGCCCACCTCAACATCAGAATCAGGTCCCAACACATAGGTCATCATTACACACTATACACACACTTTCCACCATTACACACTTCGCAACACATAGGTCCCAACACATAGGGCATCACGTTGAATCAGCATGGCAGGGACAACAACCTAAGCAGAAGCAAGTTTGTCACATTGAAAGCACCTACACTCCACTGGGTGAGTCGCTGAGTGCTATTTTTCCTCAGGTTGCTTCGCTTTTGAGACTCCCAGATCCACGTCCCCCACCAACTCCACTTCCTCCGTGATACAACGCAAACGTACACTGGGATTATCATCAAGCCCTGGGGCACTCGACTGATAGTCGCCACACTCTACGGGATGTCATTCAGACTTTGATTGACAGTGGGACTATTGTCGTTGGCACATAAGATGCAGCACCCACATCTATGTTTGTGCCCTCACTAGCATCTAGTTCTGCATGCATTACACCCACACACCACTGTTGAGCTGGTGCATCACGTTGCGTCAGCTCAGCAAGGGCAGCAACAACGACAAAGGCGACCTCGCCGTAAGGAAAGCGACTTCATCCCACTCGAGGAGCCGTTGAGCGACATCTTTCCTAAGGTTGTGCCATTCCTACAGCTACCGGAGATTCGTCCACCACTAGACCCACTTCCTAGGTGGTATAAGTCGAACTTGTTCTGCCAATTCCATTAGGCCTGTGGACATGCGACAAACAGGTGCTATACTCTCGGGAATGCTGTCCAGGATTTGATTGACGATGGATTCATTGTCGTCAACTCACAGGAGGCAGAACACACACACTAACACATACACCTGCACCCACATTTGTTCATGCACGTGCACACCCTAGAATAGCCGACCTTACCTTGTCCGAGCCGGTAAGCTTCGAGGATGCTGGAACTTCAGGGGTTTATCCTCTCTCCCCCAGTTCTTTCCAAGGGAATCCATCGGGTCTCATCAGTCTTGTTCATCCTCCTGCCTTTTCCCAAGTTCTGTCTGGTGATACTCACATGCGCCACTTTTGTTCCTGTTCCTTCGTGGGTGGCCTAGCCAAAAGTTTGTCAGTTTGCCATGCACTGATCTGACCTAGCACGTGCAAATACCCTAGATCTAGCAAGAGACAGTCGTCACAGTAGATATCAACTTCAACAACAGATACAGTCCTAATGTCATTAGCGCATTCAACATTTTCAGTGACAGTCCTAGTTTTAATAACAATTTTAATAGCTTCAGTTACACTTACCATGATTCCGGTTTCCAATGGCACTACTAGGCGTTACTGTGAACCCCAATGGTATCGATAAAATAGCAGCAACAAGGACTGTAGTTGTATCCATTTTCTTTGTTTTCTTTGTTGTTTCTTTTTGCATCATCATATATCAAAACACAAAAAAAATAGAAAAAACACAAAAGTAGAAAATAAAGAGAAACACAAAACAGAAAACATTAAAAATAACAAAATTAATAGTTTACTTGTTAACGACATTCTGCCCGATGATGAAAATCGGAAAAATTCGCCTACGTCGGAAGGGATTATCTCTCCTCAGTTGTCTCTACTCAGATGACTAAGTTAGCGAGGGAGCCACCGTACATCAAAGTTCAACGAAATGTCCAAACTCCGCAAGGACCCTACACCTCCAAGAGGGAGACAAAATGTTAGGGGTGACTGTGGGTGTAAGCTAGAAAAGTGAACATACATTCGTAAGGGCATAAAAGAATAGAGAAGACAGAAGGTGAAGACAGAAGTCAGCCCAAGAGTGAAAGGTGTGCGCCGTAGCTCTACCCTTACCATACTTTGGAGGGGAGTTGGAGTATGCATCCTGTAAAATTACACCTTTGAGGGACTGACCCACCCTTTTGCAATAAAGGCCTCCAAAACAGACCAGGTGCCAATTACCTCCAAGTCAAGGTTAGAGTGTGTGACCCTGCCTACTCGGGAATCTGACGTAGAGTCGCACTAGAGGGAGGAGACCACAACCATGCCAAGATGGCGACGGGATAGGATAAGATAAGACAAAAAATCGGAGTCGCCACTGAGTCTTTTAAGGGAAAGGCGAGGAAAACCACAAAGAAATCACAAAAAGGGATGAATGCATATGATGCAAATGAGAAGGCCAATTGTCTACGAACCAGAGAATGGGTAAGGATTCCTGTTACGCACGGGAAAGGTATTAGGCACCCCCGTACACCCGAAAAACTAGACCTTTCTAGTCTGATTCACTTGCTAAGGTTGAATGCATACTTGCTAAGCCTAGATTGTGCTCTAATCATACTAATATGAATGCCAAATCAAGACTAGATGGATGTGTAAGATGCATGCAAAAATTGTGAAGAAAATCACACGAAATGACAGGATAATGAAATATGAAACGACAAAGAAAATTACATGAAATGATGATGTTTTTGGAGAGAATGACCTGAGAAAACAAATCGACATCAAGAGAATCAAAGATGTGACTGACCCAAATCATCAGAATCGTAGAAAACAGCATGGAAATCAAAATAGAAAAAATCCAAAGAAATCCACTCAAAACGACCAAATGGTGACATATGAAAAAATCACATGAAATGACGGTATTTTAAAAGAGAATGGTCCCAAAAACCATACTGATATCAAAAGAATCAAAAGTAGGGTCAACCCGAATCATCAGAATCATGGAAAATGTTGTAAAAATAAAAAAGGGGAAAATAATTTGCAATTGGGCCAATGTGGGCCTTTAGGTTAGTTAATGTATACCCTCGGGTAATGAAATCCAAATCAAATAAAAAAAAATCTAAAATGCGGAATAAGTGGAATCAAATCAAATGTCAAGTGAAAGAATTCGAAAACATGTTGGAGAAAAATCCACGGAAATGCATGAAAGTGTACCTAAATGTGTAAAGGATGCTAAGGAATGATTTAGATATAGATTATGTATGACTTAGTGCACAAATAACATGCATGTGCATGAATTGACAATATGGGGGCAAATTGGTAATTTCACTGGGTCAATGTGATAAATATATGCATGTGCATGATGTATGGTATAATATATGCAAAAATGTATGCAAAATGTTGGGAAAATGTTATTTACAAAAAAACTTGATGGAAACAAGGTTTTAAATACATGAAAATGATATAAACATGGTAAAGGACAAGTGTAGGGACCAAAGTACAAAATTCACAAAGGAATAGCAAATCCCTCGGAAAACTTCACAAAAATCAGAGAATAGAAGACCATTACATGAATCAAGGTGAAAATACATTTTAATGAGAAGTGGATGTTGAAAAAATCACATATTTGTAGTTTGAAGAAATCTAGGAACTGAAATGTGAAACTCACAAAAGGATGGCAATCATGGTTGAAAACTGTCCAAAAACTTTCATGTTGAATTTCGAATCATGGATAATCATAAAAATGTGGCATTAAGGTGTGAGATGTATGAAAATTATGTTTTAGTAATTTTATAAAATTTCAGGGTTTGATGTGCGAAATTTATATATGATGTGCAAATGTGATCAAAAATGGAATCAAAGATCATTTTACAATGCAAACAGGATGTTTAAGTGAAATTATATTTAAGTGTAAAATTACAAATAAAAAGTGAAAAATGTCAAAAAATGTGTGTGAAAAGTTTTAAATTTAAACAGGGTAAAACATGTAATATTTACTGTGAAACAAAAGAGATGCAATTTTACTTGAAAAATACACAGGCCAAAGAGCAAATACTTAGAATCTAAATGCAATGTTTTAAAAACTAAGGAAATTTAAATAAAAAAACCTAAAATCTATCAGCCACTGTCAGCGATTTGAAGATCGTCGACAGCGACGGCCTAGGAGGTTCATCTGAGCTCTCTCGGTGGCTGATCGACGACCTGAAGGGCTGAAAAGTTGGAGGAGGAGACGGGGGGAATATCCAACGGTACTGATCAAACCCTTGACGGCCGAAACGTGCCGTCGATCCCCCTATCAGCGTTCTCCTCTAGTGATGGGGCTGCAACGACGATGCTTCCAGAGATAGTGGCAAGGGTTGGTGAAGCTCCAGGGCGGCACAGGGAAGCTTCCGGAGGTGTCGGCGAGGACTGAGGTGGCCTAAGGAGTTTCCCTCGTCAAAGGCGCCAGCGATAGAAGTTGCAGCGATGGGGGCGGCGTTCTGGAGGCTGAGGCGACTGCGTGGCTGTGTGGGGATGTCCATGGCATGGCGGCAAAGCTTCCTGGCATGGTGGTGTGAAGCGGGAGCGTCTGGAGGTCTCTGATGGATTCCACGGCGAGGGTCAACCATCGACGGGGCTACGACGGCTATCCTAGGCACAAGGGGCCAAAGGGTCCTCTCCTGAGTGATGGGGACTCAAAGAGGAGGAGGAAGAAGGAGGAGGAGAGGCTCCAGGAGCCTCTTCTCAATCCAGGAGGCCAAGGGCCTCACCGGTGGTGGTGAACCCACTACCGGAGGAGGAGACGACGGCACGCAGGGGTGGAGATCTCCAGTGAGACTCGATCTAGGGGGCTGGGGGATTCTACAGACCTACGGGAAGCTTCTTGAGATTAAAAGAGAGGAGGAAGGAGTACTTGGAATGACTGTTGTCCCTCCTGACGCGACTGGACGGTGGAACTCCTCTGGACTGACGGCTCTAGCAACGGTGGTTGGGGTTCCTAGGACTACAAAAGGATTGGAGAAGGGCTCTGGTGGAGGGCTCTGGAGGTGGCTCTGGATGTGGGTGCAAAAGGCTCTCTGGGTTTCGTGGGTGCTCTGTGGGCTGAGGCGGTCAAAGTTGGGCAATGTCTATTGGCGACGAGTCCTTTTAAACGTCGGTGAAGCCGCCCAAAGCCGTCGATCTTCCTCCCTAGTGATGGAGGACCACCCGATGCTCGCATGAGTTGGAGAAGGGTGGCCGGAGATTACGGGGGGTCGAGGGATACACTCTGGGGATCTCATCGAAAAACTCAAGCTGTCGCCTACGGTGAGGGGCTTGCCAGAATTATTTTTGCTGGCCTCCTAAGTTTCTGGTTGATGGAATGCATGGGGTGTATTAGGCTGCAGATGGACCTATGTGAGTGGACTTTTGATTTTTTAGGGTTTTTTGAGGGATTTTAGGGTTTAGATTTAGGTTTATATGGTTTGTGATTATGGTTTTGGGTTTTAATTTTGGTTTTTTATGGTTTTGTGATTTTAATTAAGTTTTTGATTTTGTGATTCTTAAGGTTTAATTAATTGATTTTAAAATAGGTTTTTTGGTTTTTAATTTGGGTTTTGAGTTTAATTAAGTGATTTTAAATTAGGGTTTTTTAGTTTTTAGTTAGGGTTTTGAGTTTACTTATGTGATTTTAAATTAGGGTTTTTTTTGATTTTATTATTTTATGGTTTTTGTGATTTTACTTAGTGTTTTGGGCTTTATTAAGATTAGTTAAGTGATTTTAATTAGGATTTTTAGATTTTATTATTTTGAGTTCTAAATGGGTTAGATTTGAGTTAAAATGGGTTTAGATGATTGGGTTAATTGATTTTAGTTTGGTTAATTTAAGTTTTGGATTTGATTAATTTTATATTCATATTTAATTAGTTTTTTACTTGATTTAATTAGGGGTTTACTTTAACTTTTGATTTAATTGGTCTTTATTAGGGATTTAATTTTGATTTAGACTTAATTAGTTTTTTTTCTTGATTTTTGTTTGGATTATGGTTTTTATTTAGTTATATTTAATTTTCGATGGATTTTATTGAGTTTTACTTGGTTAGGGTTTTAATTAGGTTTTTTTGTTGAATTAATTTGAGTTTTAAATGGTTTACATGTATTTTACTTGATTTTGATTTTAATTAGGGTTTTCACTTAATTAACTTGGATTTTAATTGGTTTGAATGGATTTATTTAATTTTGGTTTTAATTAGGGTTTTAACTTAATTAACTTAAATTTTAAATGGTTTGAATGGATTTTATTTAATTTTGGTTTTAATTAGGGTTTTTACTTAATCAATTTGGATTTTAAGTGGCTTAATTGGATTTTATTTGATTAATTGGGATTTGATTTTATGTGGTTTAGGTTTTGATTAAAAGTTTTTTTACTTAATTAATTTAGGTTTTTTAATGATTTAAGTGAGTTTTGTTTGGTTTTGAATTTTAATTATGGGTTTTGGTTAAATTAGGTTAGAGGGTTTGTGTGGGCCTGAATGGACTTGTGTGGGCTTGAGTGGGTTTGTGGGTTTAGGTTGAGTTAGGGTTTAAGGTTTTAGTTTGAGAGTTAGCGTTTTGGTGGTCACAACTAGAGCAGCTTTCTAAAGGAGCCTGCTACCATGTGACTGCAAAATTGGGGTGTCTACAGATGCCTCTCCTTAAGCGAGGTCGAAGGAATCGAGACCGATGCTTAGGATTGACAAGACACCCCGCCTGAGTCTACGGGAGAGTGGTACTTGCTGTGGGGCTTTAACCACTTATTCGGTGGATGCACTGAAAGTCATGACTCGTGGGCCATGCATGATGCTGATGTGAGGGTTGACCATGATGCTAGGTGATGCATGATGCAGCTGATGCAAATGATGTATGAAGACGATGTTGATGACGAGTGGGTAGCTCATCAGCCCACGGAGGGGAGTACGAGGGATCTCCCGACTCATACTAAGGGATGCCCGGACAAGACTATCGGGCTTGTCGCATGACAGGGGGAACTTGGCAGATCGACAAAACATTCGGCTTGAAAGGAAGCATGGCAAGATATCGGACTTGCCTACTGAGAGTAGACTGATGACGGATGTCAACCAGATAGTTTGGGGTATCAGCCCACTCTAGACAATGTGACGATTGTCAACCGGATAGTTTGGGGTATTAGCCCGCTCCTGATAATGTGACGGTTGTCAACCAGATAGTTTGAGGTATCACCCCGCTTTGGATAATGTGACGGTTGTCAACCAGATAGTTTGGAGTATCAGCTTGCTCCAGACAATGTGACGGTTGTCAACCGGATAGTTTGGGGTATTAGCCCACTCTAGACAATGTGACGGCTGTCAACTAATAGTTTGGGGTATCAGCCCGATGATGAGTTGACAGACTCGTTGCCAGATAGTTAGGGTTATCTGTCTGATGATGAGTTGAGGGACTCGTCGTTGGATAGTTAGGGTTATCAGCCCACTCTTAACAATGTGATGGTTGTCAACTAGATAGTTTAGGGTATCAACCTAAATGAAAGTTTACTTAGTGGGTCCTGCTCTAGACCTCGCCTAAGGCCTAGAAGAAGTTGAAAATAAAACTTGTTCGACTAGAGCAAGTCTGACAGAAGATGGCACCGAGATTCATCCGTTTCGAGCGAATCTAAGATGGGATCATCTAGACCTTGCTCGAGGCTTAGAAGAAGATGGAAATGATACTTGGATTTGCTCTAGACTTAAAAGAGTCACGAGGAAAAGGGAAAAAGTACTGGTCCTAGGACTCAAGGAACCAGTGACTTGGATCTCCTCTAGACTAAAGGAGTCACTAGGGAAAAGGATAAAGACTGGTCCAAGGACTCAAGGAACCAGCGACTCGGATATCCTCTGGACTTAGAGGAGTCACGGGGGAAAACGATAAATGCTGGTCCTAGGACTCAAGGAATCAGTGACTCAGATCTCCTCTGGACTTAGAGGAGTCACGAGTCAAAAGGATAAAGGCTGGTCCTAGGACTCAAGGAACCAACGACTCGGATCTCCTCTGGACTTAGAGGAGTCACGAGGACAAAGAATAAATGCTGGTCCTAGGACTCAAGGAACCAATGACTTGGATCTCCTCCAAATTTAGAGGAGTCATGAGAGAAAAGGATAAATGCTAGTCCTAGGACTAAAGGAACCAACGACTTGGATCTCCTACGGACTTAGAGGAGTCATGAAGGAAAAGGATAAATGCTGGTCCTAGGACTCAAGAAACCAGTGACTTGGATCTCTTCCGGACTTAGAGGAGTCACGAGGAAAAAGGGTAAATACTGGTCCTAGGACTCAAGAAACCAACGACTTAGATCTACTCCAGACTTAGAAGAGTCACGAGGAAAAAGGATAAATGCTGGTCCTAGGACTCAAGGAACCAGCGACTCGGATCTCCTTCGGACTTAGAGGAGTCGCGAGGGAAAAGGATAAATGTTGGTCCTAGGACTCAAGGAACCAACGACTCAGATCTCCTCCAGACATAGAGGAGTCACGAGTTAAATGGATAAAGCTTGGTCCTAGGACTCAAGGAACTAGCGATTCAGATCTCCTCCGGACTTAGAAGAGTCACGAAGGAAAAGGATAATGGTTGGTCCTAGGACTCGAGGAACCAACGACTCGGATCTCCTCTAGACTTAGTGGAGTCACGAGGAAAACAGATAAATGTTGGTCCTAGGGCTCAAGGAATCAGCAACTCGAATCTCCTCCAGACTTAGAGGAGTCGCGAGAGAAGTGATGAAGGTTATTCCTAGGACTCAAGGAAACAACAATTCGGATCTCCTCTAGACTTAGAGGAGTGACGAGAAAAAAGGATAAATGCTGGTCCTAGGACTCAAGGAACCAACGACTCGAATCTCCTTTGGACTTAGAGGAGTCAGAGAGAAAAGGATAAATGCTGGTCCTAGGACTCAAGGAACCAACGATTGGAATCTCCTCCGAACTTAGAGGTGTTACGAGGGAAAAGGATAAATGCTGGTCCTAGGACTCAAGGAACCAACGAATTGGATCTCCTCCGTTCTTAGAGGAGTCATGAGAAAAAAGGATAAATGCTGATCCTAGGACTCAAGGAACCGACGATTTAGATGTGCTTTGGACTTAGACGAGTCACGAGAGAAATGGATAAATGTTGGTCCTAGGACTCAAGGAACCAGTGACTCGGATCTCCTCCAGACTTAGAGGAGTCATGAGGAAAAAGGATAAATGTTGGTCCTAAGGCTCAAGGATCCAGCGACTCAGTTCTCCTTCGAACTTAGAGGAGTCGTGAGGGAAAAGGATAAATACTGATCCTAGGATTCAAGGAACTAGCGACTCGGATCTCCTCCGGACTCAAAGGAGTCGCGAGAGAAAAAGAAAAATGTTGGTGTAGACACCTCGATTTTGAGGTCATTTAACAGCAGGCTCCTCCGGTTGATGCTTTGGTCGCGACCACCAAAATCCTAGTCCACACAGGTCCCAATCAGACCCACACTAGCCCATTGACTCAGTAAAACACTACTCCATTAAAATCCACTGAAAAACAAATAAAATACTTAATCCAACTTAAAATCCACTGAAAAACAAATAAAACACTCAATCTAGCTAAAATCAACCAAAAATCCAACAAAATCCTAATAAGAATCCTAATCAAACAAAATCCAATTAAATCCACTTAAAAATCCAACCATAAATCCTAATCCACTTAATCCAGCTAAAATCCACTTAAATCAACTTAAAATTCATTAAAACCCTAATTAATCAAATTTTTAAACCTTAATCCAGTGAAAAGAAATTAAAATCCATTAAATAAGACAAAAACCCTAGTTTAAGCTTAATTCAAATTAAATCACTTAAAAATCCAAATAAATAAGTAAAACCCTAATTAAAATGAAAATTCATTGAAGTCCTTAATTAATAAAAATTCAAAACTTTAATTAATCCAAAAATCCAAAAAAACACAAAAATCCCAATTAATAAATAAACCCTAATTAACTCAAAATCCCTAAATAAACCCTAATTAAAACTCAAACCCCTAATTACAAATCAATTAAATAAAACCCTAAAATCCAAAATTAATAATCATATTTTACTCACAAAATTCTGATTAAAACTTAAAATTAAAACCCTAAAATCCCTAAAAATTCCCAAAATAAATAATTAAAATCAGCTAATCAAACCTTAATCACAAACTTAATTAAAATCATCAAAACATAAATAAAATTCAAAACCCTAATTAAAAGCTTT